>NQII01002057.1:325802-382128 GCA_002778355.1 Clitarchus hookeri
CCCCTTTTCTCTTCCCGCATCACGCCGTCTAAAAATATTCCCCTCCCGACCGTCGTAAAACTCACAACGGGAAGTAATCCTCCCTCGCGCTTCGAGGTCGAGAGGCTGCCCGCGTGTCGTCGCTGCTGCGGAGAAATCAAGTTGGCGACGTTGGGAATCGAACCCGTGTTCGTTCTCCCCGAGCCCAGCGTCACCTCTGCGCTGCCTCGTGCGGCGTGCGTTGTATAGAAATATCATAGAGAAGAATTTCAGCCTTTCGTGTCCAAACAAATCGTTTTAACATCACGCAACGTTTCTCCCGTGCTATACGACCGTTTCTTATACAATAACGAATGAAAAAAAAAAATAGTGAACCTCTTTAAAAATTTAACAGGTATGCGTGTGAGCGTATGGGTTAGACTTTTATTGTACGGCCGTATAGAAAGAGAATCGATTCAATCTGATACAAATGGAGAAGAAACGGGAGTTTGTATTTAACAGGGCGAAACGAGTAAAGCCCTTTCGAAATTAAAGTAAAAGAAAGCAGCTGGTGAGACAATGTAAAATGTACAACAAAATGGTTCCGGGTAAGATAACGTACCGACAATTTATTCACAATCTTTCAGATAAAGAGTAGTCGTTAAGTACAAACATTGGAACACTTACTATTTTTCTTTGACTGCACTGCACGAATTTACACCTCTTGAATTGTTTGACGTATGATACAAGAAGGAAGTATTTAAATATTTAAAACAAGTCATTCAGAGTTCACAGAGGCGCATTGAATTTAATGACACGACCACAGAGCGGAAAAGTATCAACCAAAGTGCAAGCAAAATTGTTGTTTCTAGACGACTTTATTTCNTAATGACACGACCACAGAGCGGAAAAGTATCAACCAAAGTGCAAGCAAAATTGTTGTTTCTAGACGACTTTATTTCATCTATATCAAGACGACCTCATCAAGGAAGATACAGAACAACTCAACCATAAATATATAATTTACTTGTTATCCGCTGACGATCAGATTATTATAATCTCATCGGAAAATCACTCNTAATGACACGACCACAGAGCGGAAAAGTATCAACCAAAGTGCAAGCAAAATTGTTGTTTCTAGACGACTTTATTTAATCTATATCAAGACGACCTCATCAAGGAAGGTAAGAACCCCCCAACTAAAGATACAGAAGAACTCAACCATAAATATATAATTTACTTGTTATCCGCTGACGATCAGATTATTATAATCTCATCGGAAAATCACTCACAAGCAGCCACTCACGTACGCCGAACTGTTTCAAAAACGTATATTGAAATGCTGAAAAAAGTGATAGATTTTCACGGCAAAAACGACACAGAAAAAAAGCGTTTTCCGGAAATGCTATATGAGAACAAAATAAGACGTTTCAAGCGCCTCGGATTTGATATCACACACGTACACAGTAAAGAGTAAGTTAGTGAAAATATATGATAGACGGCTCTTAACAGCGAGACCTTGAGAGCCGAACGGGTGATTGAGGTGACTATGGAACAGCGCCGGAATGACAGGGTGGGGGAAACGGGAGATCCCCGAGAAAGCCCGCCGACCACAGGCATAGTCCGGTACGATTACCACTTGCGAAAATTCTGTGATCCAGCCAGGAATTGAGCCCGGCTCGTCTTGGTGGGAGGCGAGCAGGCTAACCTCTCAGCCACCGCGGTTCCGTAAGGTAAACAATTTCTGTGAACAAACTAACAACTGTTTCAAGAAATCTTGGAAGAATCGCTAAAATTCCCGACGTCACTGCAGGAGAGAAAATTAACCGACAATTTAACGGACCACGGCCACATATGTTTTCTTATAGTCTATGGCAATGAAACGTGGATAGTATATTCCGAGATCATAATCCCAGCGACTGAACTTTACTTTCTCCGGTCAGTTAAAGGATAAAAACGATTATTAGAACATTTTAAAAATTGAAAACACACGCAATAGGTTATAAAACTTAAGGAAATAGATACAACTTACTCAAAAATGTTCTAATAATGAAAAAAAAAAACATTAATTTCCAAGGGTAACATTAAAGTATCAAACAAACGGGAAAGAGGCATGGTGAACAGAGAAAGAGGTGAACCGATGAACTGGAACAGACAAGACTGCCTAATCCATGAAGAAGTTTATAAACAAATGTATTGTCTGCAAAAAGAAACACATTGTAATTTGTTAGGTGAAAATAATTTATGGAAATATGTTATTTTCGAGATATTTTTTTCTTTCGAAGTAGGGGTTTATGTGATAACCATCCTGTCTGTGTGTGTGTTTGTGTGTGTGTGTATGTCAAGACGTACTCGTGTGTGTTTCAACCCCCCAATGACAAAAAAAAACCGTTAAATTGAATTTTTGAAAACTTCATACTCTACATAAGGAAACTCAGCATTCACAGTTTCAGCCGTATTTATTACTTATTTTCAAATTGGTGGCCTTACCAATTTTTAGTGTGTGATATTCCTTTTCTTAGAAACCACAAAACTAATATTTGCCAATCTTCGTATATTATGACATATGAAATTTACTTATTCATTACGCATTTCACCAGCGAATGTAGAAAATAGCTCCAGACGAAAAATTAAGAACATGTTCAGAAACCATTTAAATGATTAGCATAAAATGTTGTGTAAAAGTAGTGCTATAAAATGCAAGCAAAATTCGATGAATTTAAAAGTATCAGACGCTTGTCTTCGAGAGGGTAGCGTTATAACAGTTTTCAGAACAATATATCTTTTATATCGAACAATTATATCAATCCGAATAAATTCTGGTATTCTGGCAGTAACTAATAGGAGAAACATATTCACTTAGGTAGTAATAATTTCTTCCAACAGGCAAATTTGTATGATGTATTTGTTAGAGAGTAATGGTTTTTTAAAACATTTTACCATCATTGAATTGATTCCCACAAAGGCATGGTATTGTTTCTATTTGAAACTGTAAAACTGATTTAAACTGTAATGTGTAATGGCAGAAACTGCTGGAACAACAAGTAGTTAGAGTTATAAACTCTTCAATTCGCTGTTCTTATATACACAGCTAACAGGAAAATTATGACTTTTCCGTATTATGATTTCCTGGACGGGTTTTCAAGTAAATCGATAAACTAACAGGTAAATTGACCACAACACGTATTCGAATTTGTTAACAAATTTATTTTCCAGGATTAAGTGTATTTAGATATTTCTGACCATTTGCCATGCCATTTAATTAATTAAATCAAACTATTTTCTTTAAAATATCCTGTTGTCACGCTTGTTTTTGGCAAAAGAAAGAAATATTTATATATAACTTTTTTGTTTCTGTTCTCTCTTTCTCTCTTTCTCTCTCTCTCTCTCTCTCTCTCTCTCTCTCTCTCTGCAGGCATGTCGTTTTGTAGATTTTCTTATATATATATATAGCAAACATTATTTCAATGAAACTTCATGTATAAAAATAAAACAATGTTATTTTTTTTTAAGTATGTTTGACTGGCACTAAATTCTCCTTTAGCCTTATGTGGTTTTACTTGTAATACTTTGGGAAATATGCTTCATTGAAAATTCATAGCAAAGTAATGTTCTGTTTTTATTACTGTCAGAATAGCCAGGAAGAAACTCTTTAGGAATGCCTATTGCAATTATTTTTAACTAAAATGATTTTTATAACTTCAAGCGTTTCGTCTTGATAAGATAACGGTGCAAAGTGTTTTGTGTAACAAATTAAGACCGTTTAAGTATTTACAGGTAATTTATACATTTCAAAATCATATTTTGTATCTTTATTTCAGCGGATCAAACATTCGCCAGATAAAAGCGGAAAAGGAAATGTTTGTTTTCATAATAAGTTAAAAAGTATATGCCAATTTTAATTTTGACAGTTAAACAAATATAACGCTAGCATAAGTAATATGTTTCCCTATAGAGTCAAAGTACGTTCAATTTCATCTCATAAAGCATACAGAAATTCCTTTGAAATATATTGCGTGGTTTGCTTGTAACTTCGTTTTTAAACTCATACCAAATTATAGGTGTAGTAAGCCTAAATTAAACGCTAACATAGTCTATGTAACTGTCGAATTTTGTGGCATTCCTACAACCTAAGAACAAATTTATTTTAAATTAAACTTTGCAGTTATGCAATCTTAAAAATGCTTATGTTACAAAACACTGACTTGAAGTCTTTACAATTTCGTCATTGTAAAAAACCTGCTTTTAATGCCACGCAACAAAGAATTGTGCAAAAAAAACAACGGAACTATTTTGGATATCGAACGCCTTTCAGGCGTGCAACATTTCAAGTTAATTGTGAGTGTTAATTTCGTGTTCATTTCACTCTGAAGCTGGTTTGGTTGAAAAATTAAATATGTAAGCGTTTAAAGTACTTACCTACATCCTACAGATGTTTCCAAGGTCATCAGTTGCTAAGAACAGTCTAGTATAACAGCGCGTTTTTAAGTACGTTACATTTTAATTAGTACCTCATACGGAATATTTTCCTAATATAAGTATACAATAGGTGATTGCGATAGCTAACCCACAAAAAGCCATAGCTCATTAAGTATTTGAAACGTGTCCTCCTGGTATAAAAAGAACAATTTTCTTAAAGTTATTATAACGTTGTTAATCGCAAAGTAAACTGTGCTTAATTTTTATAATAAGTGCGTCTGCATGCAATTTGTGAACATTTAAGTTGGTTGTGCTGGCTTTGTAAAACGTTTCTCTATTCATAAATCTCTTAAGTCACGTGAAATGTGGTGAAATTCTAACTAAATATAATAATAGTTTCCAGCCAATCTGCAATTTTGAGTACAGATTATAGTGAAGAAATTTTCGTGCTCGCCTGGAAAGTGGGATGGTGTAAGAAGGGGGAGGTGGGGGGTTAACAACCCAAACAGACTTTCATTGCCAGAAACTAAAGGATTATTCTGGACTGGTTTAAACAGGAAAGGTATTGGATCTCCCTCCCTGAACGTTCTGAAATCTTGAAAGACTATCAGGAGACTAATGAAGGTATTACAAAGGCTCTGCTGGTTGTCTTAACCCTCTTCTCCTCGACTACAAAATGATCGACTTCGAGTCGGACAGAGATAAAGAAAGAGAGTATCGATCCCTAAAAGCTCGAAGAGGCAATTCTCAAGTCTCTTGAAGTGAAGTAGTAGGTCAATGTATACGCCAGTCGTGCAAACCTAACATATAGGAAATTCTCTTACGATTGTGAAGAAAGTTGTATAATCTGCTTTCCGATTATCGTGGCTTATAAATGTCAACCATGGAGAAGCTTTCTTCCTGATAGTCACTGCGATGTGTGGTTATAACATTCTCAGTTATTTTACTAAGTATTTTTCATGCCGAACTTACATTTTAAACGTTTCATCTCTAAAAATAATATCAATGAATCACAATAAACAAGACATCGCCACATCAGAGGCCATGATAAGGATTTATCCATCTACATGTTGAAATGTTGCAAGTATTTTGCAACAAATTTAGAAAATAGCGCCATGCATGTTCCTTCCTATTGCGCGTAAAAATCGCCAATAGCTAAAATGCATACTCTAACTGGTATTAAAGCGAAGACCGTTACTTTCTTGGAAATTAATTTGGTGGTTTTGCATAGCACTGCAGCACTTTTGCCGTAAACACATTTGGTTAATATTTTGGTTGTCTGACTTTTAGTAAAATGTTATAAAATCATTTAGTGATTTTCTAATGCTGCGGTATCTTTTTTACTAGATGAACTGCCTGGCAATGCACAGGTATCATTTCGTCTTTTAATAATCTACAAATGTATGCTTTTCAGTAAATGATAATATCTTACTGAATATAACATAACCATAGTATCAGAAAGAGGCTAATAATTTTTTAATAACAACATTCGGTGGTACATATTCTTTAATACGGACAACTTAACAGTTATTAAATTAGGGTTCCTGCCCCAAGAACCTACAACTCCTTATTAGTCCTATTGAAAAATATTATATCCACAATATATTTAATTAATGAGTATTTTGCAAGAGTACATTTACGTGAATACCAAGAAATAGTAACATACCTATAAAACATCTTTTTTTAAAGCACGACAAAGCAAACTATATTCTTTGTGTTAAAATTGAAGTGCAACATTATAACTTAGTTTTTTTTTGTGGTGGCGTACATTTGTTGTATTCCCTAAAAAATAATTACGTTAATTGTATACGAAGAAATTCCACAGCACACGAAGAGCACATTACGGTTTTATAACCTCCAAATCACGTAATATTCCAAAACGCACAATGAGCTGAAAAAGAAACTTCTACAGTTAATACTGTACGTCGGCCTAAAGGGCAGCATTTAACAGAGCATTGAATTCACTGTCAGGACGGGATGGAAGTCGTTAATAGGAGATGCACTGTCTTGTACTTAGGATTTCGGAAACAATTGTGTGGAAGGGGGGGGGGGGAGGCCAAAACCATGTTTGGCCTATACGGTTTTGTAAAATGGGTTATAAAAGGCATCCGTACCAAATTTGATTTAAATCCGTCGAATGTTGTAGAATTGTATAGGGAACAAACTTTCATACTACTTACTTCAACTTTTATGTTCATTGATTCCAAACAATGCATTTATAAATTAATACTTGTAATTTACTACTGAGTTATCAAAAAAATTATCTTATTTTAAACTGTGACTTGCACTATGATGAGTCGCTTAGGATTTCAGTATTTTTCAGCCAGACGAGCTCTGTTCGCTACATCATTTTCCGCTCCCTATTTTAAGTCCTGATTTCCAATATGTACGCTGCCAGCTTAGCAGTTCGGAAGAGCTAATGGCCGCTGTAATCTCTCCTTTTCCCCGCCCGTATTCTGTTGCGTGCTATTCGAGGCCGCATTAGGTTTTTGGAAGGCTAGGCAAATGCCTATAGGCAGCCCTTCATGGAAAAAAAGAAACGAAACTTAGGATTAAAAAAAATTACGTGAAAAAATTGTTAAAATTTTGTTTTACTGTACCATATTGTTTCCTGGTACTTCGACGAAATTTCGGTATGGATTAGCAAGCAAAATATTAAATGGCCGTACAATTAAAGGGCACAGTGTATTAGTCTCCCATGGAANCGTACAATTAAAGGGCACAGTGTATTAGTCTCCCATGGAATCCTTATGCACACGAGACAAAAACATTGTCACTATTTCGTGCACGTGTACACATGTTAAGAACTCACTTAAACATTAATCAGTATGACTTAAATTTGCCATTGCTGCCTATGATGTAAGTTCATTTGAATTATATCTAAATGCGTACTCTAATATTCTGCATAAAATGACTTATTATTTAGTCATTATGATGTTAACGCTTTAAATTTCGTTATGCCGTTTAAATAGTTTCAAACATAAGAACGAGAACGCTTTGAATGTGCCTACAGTGGCATACCAAAACCAATAATATGTTGCAAATAAAATTACATGTTTTGCTATACAAACTTNTTGAATGTGCCTACAGTGGCATACCAAAACCAATAATATGTTGCAAATAAAATTACATGTTTTGCTATACAAACTGAAATATTTTATTAACTTAGTAATTTTAATGGCTAAAAGAACGCAAGTAAATTATTTTACATAAATTTTGTTAAGGTCGCTGTTAACTACCGCATTTGACAGCAAATACTGTGCTGGCAAAAGTCAAACAACTCGGACAGAGTTAAATCTCAGATTTTGAAGAATTAANTTGAATGTGCCTACAGTGGCATACCAAAACCAATAATATGTTGCAAATAAAATTACATGTTTTGCTATACAAACTTAAATATTTTATTAACTTAGTAATTTTAACGGCTAAAAGAACGCAAGTAAATTATTTTACATAAATTTTGTTAAGGTCGCTGTTAACTACCACATTTGACAGCAAATACTGTGCTGGCAAAAGTCAAACAACTCGGACAGAGTTAAATCTCAGATTTTGAAGAATTAAATTAAATTTCAAATGGTAATCGTTTAAATATAAAACAATTTGTCAGTACAAGGTTTAATCTTTAAAAACACAATTATCCACTGTTTATACAGTCTTGCCCTACAATGTATGTGATACGAAAAATTCGAACAAAACTCAACTAATGTTATCACCTAATATAATTCTTATGTACAGGTTTTATTGCGATATTTCCATAGTTTTTGCCAACTTATCCATTAACAACCGCCCTAGTACAATTTTGCAGAGTTATATACAGTAGAGTCCCGGTAATCCGAACCACGCTAATCCGAAATTCCGGTTAATCCGAACAAACGAAAGTACAGTAGGTTGGAAAAAATCAAAACAAAAATGCAACACCATATTCAGTTTATTATTCGTCTGTATCTTTATACATTGTATGTAAACGGTAATTATAGTACAGTACTTACAAATATTATTTGTTCATGTTCACATAATCAGTTAGTCTTTTCTGGCGTAATGAAGAAAATCTGCTGGACGAAGCAATATTGCGCCATCGCCTCATATACATCACGTCAGCTGGTGTGGTGATCGACCGTTGCTTGACGTAGCGTAGGGCAAGGTCAGGAGCTGCTGCCGCGTCAGTGTGTGACACAAACTGCTCCGTATCACCGTCGGCCTCGACTTCACTCTGATCTTCGTCGTGGTCGGAGTCTTGTCGTGTGACTGCTGCCNCTCCGTATCACCGTCGGCCTCGACTTCACTCTGATCTTCGTCGTGGTCGGAGTCTTGTCGTGTGACTGCTGCCACTATGTCCTCGTCTGTTAGGTTTTCATCGTCTGCAACATCTGCAGCCATCCACTCATCGACGTCAATTTTNCTGCCACAATGTCCTCGTCTGTTAGGTTTTCATCGTCTGCAACATCTGCAGCCATCCACTCATCGACGTCAATGTCGGCTGCTTCTTCACTTGCTGCATGAGCTGAAGAATATTTTCTGTTCCACTGTTTTCATCTGGATTTTCAATGAAGGTCACTGTAGGCCATATTTTCTTCCAGGATTTTTTCTAAGATTGTTCAGTCATACTGTCCCAGGACTCAGCAGGCCAGTAAACCACGTCCTTGATGTTCTTTTTTTTAATCTTTTGTAGTAGGGACAGGGAGTCATCCTGATCTTCTATTAAAGTGGATAAAAATATCTTCTTGTAGCAGAGTTTCATTGTTTGTAAAACTCCCTGGTCCATTGGCTGCAGCAGGGTAGTAACGTTGGGTGGAAGGAACACTGCCTTTATTTCACCACAAGTCAGTTCATTCACTTCTGGACGAGACGGGGCGTTGTCTATCAGGAGCAGAGCTTGGACTGGCAAATCATTGTCTTTATTAAACCGTGTCACAGCTGGCACAAACTGTTTTTCGAACCATTCATTAAAAAGACTCCCATTCATCCAAGCATTTTTTATGTTCCTGTAGTAAACAGGAAGAGAATTCATATTTATGTTTTTGAATGCTCGAGGTTTTGCTGACTTTCCGATAACAATTAATGACATCTTGTGGTTACCTGTTGCATTGCAGCATGCCATTAATGTGATACGTTCATTACTCATTTTAAAGCCTTGATGCAAAACTTTTATTTGGAAGTTTAGGCCTGTTTTGTCAGCATTATAAATTTTCTGAGGAGAATAATTACCTGCCGATATCAAATTGGAAAACTCAGTAATGTATTCTTCAGCCGCAGCGTAATAGGCTGATAATATCTCTCCCGTTATTGTTACTTCACGAATCCCGTGACGTTTTTCCACCTGTCAAGCCAGCCAATGCTTGCCGTGAATGGAATGTTATCGCCATTTATTAATTTATTAAGGTGAATAGCCTTCTGTTGAATTAGAGGTCCGCTCATATGTGTGCCCCTTTGTCTCTCTTGCGTAAACAACAGACAAAGTGATTCGTCAACTTTTTCAAACTGTGACAATTTCGATGTTTGTCGAGATTAAAGGGTTTTTTCCAGAAGTCGAGGCACAAAACTGTTCAAGCTTGGCTCGGTTCTTTTTCCAGTCTGTAATAGTGGCTTTCCCTACACCAAATTCCACTGATAATTTTGTTGCATTCATCTAAACGTCTTAAAACTTCTAATTTTATTTTCAAGCATACACGTAGTATGCTTTCTTTTAGTGGCCATTTTAACAAAGCAATTTACTGCCAGGCACAAACAAGAAAGATGTTTACACGAAACAAACACGACACGCGATGTGAACCCAACAAAAGTGCGTAAACAACTAACAAAAGCAAGAGAGAGTGCGTTGCGCAGGTTCAGTGACATATGCCTCAAAGTCACTCATCCTCACCATCCCAAACACCGGAACTACTTTCGCACACTCCACCATACTAATACTTCCGGCCCCGTGCGTCTGTACTCAATACATATGTATTATTAAATTAACTGCTTGGTACTCCATTAAAGAAGGTATTTCGGATAATCCGAAAATCTGGTAATCCGAACTGGCCTCGGTCCCAATTAATTCGGATTAACGGGACTCTACTGTGTGTGTCATATATATATATAATTAACCCTTAAATATGTAATTTAAGTATTTACGTTTAACGTTAGTGGTTAAAAGACGAAATAGTGAGGTACGTCGCTGAAATATTCAATAAATAATTAATTGTGTCTCTTGTAGAAATAAAACTTGACCATGGATACAGAGGTTTCCATTCGACTCTCACTTTAAGAGGTTTTGAGACTGTAACTACCCTGGTATTCATTAGACATCTTCAACCAGATATTTAAGCTAAAAGTTTTTGTTAAAATTTTAACGAAAAAAAAAAAACGAATGTCAGGTTTCTCACAAACAAAGCCCATGTGCGTGCGTCCACGCACACATCTAACACCAAGGAACGTGACCTCGTTAACATTTTGTTACTAGATTGTAAAGATTAAATAGCATACACGCCCTACCGNCTAACACCAAGGAACGTGACCTCGTTAACATTTTGTTACTAGATTGTAAAGATTAAATAGCATACACGCCCTACCGCGTCTCATTACGGAACATGCCGTTATTTTTAATGCATGCTTTGTTTTCAGGAAATCACGCTCGTGTCGAGCGATCTGTGTTTATCTTTCTTAGGGCGATTCGTCAGACAGAAAATAATTAACAGTCTGACGCAGTAATCAGACACAACGAAGCGTTTTTTTGTTTTGATTTGATCTTGACTTTGACGCATTTAGGAAGTATCTCGTGTTGCGATCTACTGCATTGGGGGTTCGTTCGTTCCTAGTTGCCTTCCTGCTCCATTACAGGCGAATGCACAGTGTAGTTCTGTAATGTCTTCCTTCTCACGGCCTTACACCACTGGCAAAGTTCCCGGCCGGCACGAAGACAGAGTCAACAGAAAAAAATTAGTTTTATTGTCCGGCACCGACGGGAAGCTGGAAACGTGCCACTGGTTTTTTTTTCCCCCGGCACACGTGCTACGAACTAACGGAATATTTAAGATGTCTCGTAGGCGTTTGTGAACTATAAAACGATTTATGAGCACTGGATTGCAAATTGCTTATCATTTCACCTTAATACTGGACACTTTTCAGCTTGTAAATATTCCACGTAATGTCACTATTAGAAAAACAAAGTATTTTCATATAAATACTATCGAAATCTTTGGCATCACGCAAATAATAAATAGCTTTCTTGCAGAAACTATACATTTTACACNCATATAAATACTATCGAAATCTTTGGCATCACGCAAATAATAAATAGCTTTCTTGCAGAAACTATACATTTTACACGGAAAAGATTTTTAATGAACTGACTCATGACATCTGTGAAAAAAACACATATAAATGATTTAAATTGTACGTAATTTTTTAATTGTAAGAAAATTTGTAAACCTTTTGATTTGTGCGTCTTTGAAATTTCGTANATTTAAATTGTACGTAATTTTTTAATTGTAAGAAAATTTGTAAACCTTTTGATTTGTGCGTCTTTGAAATTTCGTAAAATGACTTTTACGTAGCACGATTAATAGAGCAAATGTTTTTCAACTACCCTTATTTTACTTTTCACTGATAGTTTGGCGTGTTTAATTTGTGAGACACGAAAGCAGAACAATTGTGACTTTGGAAGCTATTCAAAAGAACGTTTTGTTTCCTGTGAATTACATTACGTGTTATGTCTACAAGTTTAACAGTATTAGGTATATAAAATAATACAATCGTTTTGCTGCCAAACGCTCTTAACTTAGAACTGCATTCGTGTGTAAGGATAATATCGTGACGCAATGCAAACGCTGACTCCAGCACTCCTAACAGTATTAAAAAAAGAACTATGTTCTACTCACAACTTTCCTAAACGAGCAGTATATACGTACGCGTCAACGCAGTACTGCAGATGCGAGATCGTGTGTAGCGGCACAATGTGTGTGGAACACAGCGAGTAGCGTGCGCATTCTTAACATGCAACTGGCGTGCGATCAACTGCATTGGCTCGAAGAAGCCACGCCGACGGTGTTACGAGAGAGAGAGAGAGAGAGAGAGNACTGGCGTGCGATCAACTGCATTGGCTCGAAGAAGCCACGCCGACGGTGTTACGAGAGAGAGAGAGAGAGAGAGAGAGAGAGAGAGAAAGAGAGAAATAAAGAGAGAAAGAAAGAGAGAGAGAAAGAGAGAAAAAGAGAGANGAGAGAGAGAGAGAGAGAGAGAAAGAGAGAAATAAAGAGAGAAAGAAAGAGAGAGAGAAAGAGAGAAAAAGAGAGAGAAAGAGACATAGAAAAAGGGAGAGAAAGAAAGAGAGAGAAAGAGAGCCATCGGGTGACTGGAGGCAGGTCAAACAAGAGTGGTGTTATCACAAGCTCTGCAAGTCCCACGGAGAATTTTTCCATAATCTAGCAGAGGTTCCAACAGGTGGCATTCTCAGTTGACATTCCGGTAGCGGGCGTCTTAAAGATTACAACGCCACGACAAGAACGTTACCTGACTATGAACGCCATATGACACGGTCAGGGGCACAGCACGTTACCTTGCAAGGAACCTGGGAGCAGGCAAACGGATGAGTATTCCCAATTACAGGTACCCTTAGGTACACTGGAGAAACGTAAAAAAATTTTCTGAGCGAAGATATTTTCCAAAACACTGTGGCGTCCTGATTTTTTTTAGTGATTCTATGGTGCGTTTTTTGACACGGCTTGGCACTTTCCAGACCAACCATGAAAGTTCAGTCTGTGAGTGAAAGAATTCTCATTGGATGAAGGAAATGGGGAAGTTACTTCACACGCAAACACAAGACAACTAATAATGAAAGAAAATTTTCTTACATGTGCACAATACGTTGAATTCTTCGAAAAAGTCGTCGTTTCATTATATTCCCCTAGTATACTGTATTAAGTAAAATTATAGGCCTTGATATTTGCGAGATGCCCGGTTATCATGGAAAAGAAAAAATCGAGCCTGGTGATTTGTCCTGTCGACATACTAAGTCCAGATTTATTATTAGCAGTGTTTCCCGTCATGCTTACAAATGGTAATAACGAGGAGGAGTAGATAAAATTCTGTTTACACTGAAGAGAACCATTATGGGTTTAGCGATGTTTTGGTCTAGAAGTTAGTGATGGAGGGAGGAGGGTGGGGGTGTAGTGTAATCTATAATATGTTCAATCTTACGTCTATAACAAACCAGCTGTTCAGAGACGTTATCCTCCATAATTATGCCATACTCCTCAGGGGTGTAGTGGGTGCATATTTCATTGTTTATGGATGACAACTCCAGTCCAAAATCTGCTGCATTGGTGGATCACTACCTGGGAACCGGTGACGTAACCCCTTCGGGTTGGCCGAGCAGAGACCTCGACCTCAACCCTGTCGAACACGCTTGGAACGCGCTGTTGCGCCGCATTGCGGGACTTCTAATATCTCCTCGAACTATTCAGTAAATTTGGGTGTATTTGGTGAAGGAGTATACTCCGTACTTCAAGAATTGCTCGACAAACTTATTCTCAAGATGGGAGTTCATTATGTTACACGTGTCCCTATCCGGGGTTGGCACTCGTCCCTCTGACGTGCATCGCTCGACGTCGGTGGCGTGATGTGGATCGTGTCGGACTTTTGGCCTTTTATTGCCAGCAGGACTTCCAAGTGCTGACAGGACGGGCAAAATTATTTTATCAATGTGCGTGTGCGTGTGCACGCGCACACACGTGTGGTGTGAGTGTGTGTGAGTGTGTGTAAGTGTGTGTGAGTGTGTGTGAGAGTGTGTGAGAGTGTGTGAGAGTGTCTGTGAGTGTGTGTGAGTATGTGTGAGTGTGTGAGTGTAACTAAACTGGTACTGGCAGTTACTTCTCGCGTCACTTGTAATAAAATAATAAACTTTGTGCCCAGTATATGCACATAACTGTATATTTATGTTACATACATTATACCTACCAGAGAAGGGACTGAAAATATGCTACCGATAAGCCCATCGCATAATATCGGGCGTCTTTTCATTCACACTCAGGCATATTACACTGTTATAATTTACTAAATTTGAAAATTTAAACATTTAAATTAATTTAACAAGTTTGAATTTATGAAGTTACAAGCTGTACTCCGTTCTTTAGGCAGTAAGTAAATTACCCTTCGTTTCCCGCTGTTATCTATTCGCTACAGATTGATATAACGTTTACACAACATCAACACCAAAACGAATCCTAAGGACGTAATTTGTAACTTTCTCATGTCAAAATCCCTGTGCGACAGTATAATTTCTTTTACTGGCAAAAATAATAGCGGTTTCAACAGCTTTTATAAAATAATCAAATTTGATTAAAATGTTTAACCAAACAATATCAGATCTCAGAAAACATAGTATTCGGGAGAGTAAATATTTTGGCGTAAAACATATTGACTGAAAACCCCAACATTTTGAGGCTTTCCCGAAGTTTTTAGAAAGCTGGCCGCCTGGTTGAAGGAATTATGCACGTCTGACGCCTAAAAGCGTGGGAGCGCTAGGGGCGACCCGAGGCATGCGCATAAACACACTCATCGCCTCTACGCGCAAAGCACTGAACTGGCGTGCAGTCTTGCCGTCGATAACGCACCTCTATGAGACTTTCANCATCGCCTCTACGCGCAAAGCACTGAACTGGCGTGCAGTCTTGCCGTCGATAACGCACCTCTATGAGACTTTCAGGGGAGATCTCACCGTTTTATGACGTAATAATAACAATAAAGGTTTGATGCACGTCCATATTCCGTTTGTAATGTTTTGAAAAGGAATGTTCATACCTAAAAATGACCGTGAAATCACCGTTAGAGCCATTTTAACTATCACAAAAACCATGCTTTAGAGAGAAATGGAGGATTTTAAAAACGTATACAGACGCGTAGCGTTTCTTAAATGCTATTTGCAAGCAGATCTCACTCAAACTACGCGCTGGGTGGTTTTTTAATAAAAACGTTTTCAGCTGGAGCTCTGCACACCATTCGGCGGCCTACCTTAACAAAACATACTTAACTTCTAAACATATTTTCATCAAATGTGCCTTTTCCTAAAGCCCCTAGACGTATGTGCACTTTTTGAAAGACGTTTTCAGAAAGAGTTTGAATTTGATATCAGCACTACAGTCACACGACGTAGAACTGCACCAGATCAGGGTTTGTTATAACGTCGAAGGACGTGCTAGCTGGACATGCATTGCGCTGACTGAGTGTACTTTATTCCCTTGCCCGTGAGGTTTGTGGCTAGTTTCAGTCCTTGAAGGGAGTAGTCGCCTACGTAAACACGCAATCAATACCGCGCCAATGACGTTTCAGCTACAGCGATGGGACTTAGCGCATGAGTACCCTCCTCAAGGCTTGGACTCACCGATCATTTTGTTTTTCCAATTTACGCGCAATAACTTCATTCTCTTTGAAATAACTGAATATTTCTTATTATAGCGGATTTTCATTCCACAAACGCCGTCAAATGCAGTCACCAAATTTTTTTCCACGCGTTATCTGGCAATTGTGAAACGGAAAGAATCAATTGAGAATTTCAATATGATGTTGCAAAAATTGCATCATGACTAATTGAGGGAAGTTCAGATTTTATATTTGTTCTACGGCGTAATGTATATTGCCTGAGAGCTATATTTCTAGTTTCAAAATAAGTATCACTACACAACTGAAATAAGCTATAAACTAGCAAATCAACACGCCGCGTGAGACGGAATCTTAAGGCCTAACTCTCAGGTGATTATATTCATAAAGTAGGGCATGACTTCAATTTTATTGTCAACTCCCACATCACTGCAAATTTTGAGAAAAATTGGCTTTTCTTATAGATGATCTGGATGCTGAATTTGATGGGAAATAATAATCCTAAATAATAAGGGACAAAATTTGAAAACTCTTTAACCCGGAAACTGTTGTATATACTACAATTTTACTTCTCTCTCCCCCCAACATCACTTCGTCATGCAATGTAATCACTCAAAATTTCTGCAAA
This sequence comes from Clitarchus hookeri, assembly GCA_002778355.1. NCBI lineage: Eukaryota > Metazoa > Arthropoda > Insecta > Phasmatodea > Phasmatidae > Clitarchus > Clitarchus hookeri. The sequence goes on from NQII01002057.1 coordinate 342,160, forward strand.
AATGCAAATTAAAGCGGCCTGAAAACTCACTAGAAATTACGCAAGTAATGAAGAAAGTATAATAACATAGGCGAAATATAAATGTCTAAGTGTTAAATAAAACTAAAAACCAAAGACTTATAATGCCTGATGGACTGTTGTGGTGCATCACAAGTACGCGATTCAGTGTCAATAAATGATTAAGAATAGACAAGCTGGCCTTAGAGCAAATGCCGACTTCGTGACGATAGTTGAAGAATTGATCCCTAAGGTTATAACGAAAGATATCCTAGAAAGTATTCACCATAACCACACGAGAATCCAAAAGTGTTTTCTAACCTTTCATAATAAATTACCTTTACTATTTTGGTAAATAATTTTCCATCTTGCAGAGCGACCAAAAAGACCAACAGCAGAGAAACTCGTGTGAATAGAGAAATCCCACAGAGGCCATGGCAGGTAGGAGCTGATACTGTGCATTTTCGGGAAGCAGACTATTTACTCGTTCTGGATTCATATTACAAATACCTTGAGCTAGATCAACCTAAGACTCATAAATTTTCTACACACAACGTTTTTTCATGACACACACACCCGACCCTTTCTCCTTTGTGCCTGCAGAAACGATATCTAATATAATAATAGCCACTTGAAAACACTTCATAAATAAATAGGAGATGTGAAGTCAATTATCATCCTTAGAAAAAAAATGTCGTGTAGTTTCAATGTTTTATAGATAGGCAACCATTAGAAATGTCTCGTAGTAAGAAGAGGCATCTCCTTATCTAAGGTTATCTACAAAAAGGATACATTTTCTGGTGGTAATAACATTACATTTACATATAATTTTATAGGCATCCAGTTTTATCAACTAAGCACATTAAGCGTTATTCAAAAGGATACATGCGTGTTGTTATCGAGTCTAATGCATTCTAAAATTCTGTACTGCGGTTTTACACGACATACACTTACAACCCTTTGTTTTCCAGTGCCTGCAGTAACGAACAGCCACTCGCAAGAAAACGGGTCTTACTTTTTGCTTAGACTTATCCCATGATCTCAAAGTTAGATGAAGCAAAGTCAACTGCACCATGTTATAAGCACACTTGATCGCTTTATGCACATAATTCAAGTCACTTCATTAATTTATTGCAGTTCGCTTAAGTTATTGTATTCCATCAACACTGTGCTAAATATTGTGCGATATTTATTCGACATTCACTTTTATCTATGAGAGTGCTGGCATACAATTTACAAACTGTTTAAATAAATTTAAACAACATACTCGCAAAAAACAACCACCTGGGACACAGTCGTGTTAAACGCATGCATGCTTTCCAGTTAAGACATGTTCTGTTCTATCGACAGCGAGCTTACGTCGATACGGCAATAGCAAAATAATAATATTAACTAGCAAAAACAGTCAGGAACCCAGTATTCTTGCAGCAGTCACCACATTAAATACTTTGCTGCGACAAGACCATAAATCACATGCTACTGGCATGCATGTTTATTTAGAACTTTTTCCCTGGTAAGACTTATTCACGGTAAAGTGAGAACTTTTTGAAGTCCTCTCAGTTTGAATGATATTCAATAAATATATTATATTGTATGTAGCCATAGACCTTAACTTTCGGGTCCGGTGAAATAAATACAGCTTATATGGCAATATTTATTTTAAAACGTAGTGCAAGGATAAAAATGGCTGATAGTAAAAAAGTAACTAGGGCCTCAAAAGCGCTCACTTTACCGTGAACAGCCCGTAGATGGATGATACTTAANCTGATAGTAAAAAAGTAACTAGGGCCTCAAAAGCGCTCACTTTACCGTGAACAGCCCGTAGATGGATGATACTTAACAGAAAGCAGTGAGACCTTAGAAGCATTATATCGTAGGACAATTTTTTTTCTTAAAACACGTAAGTTACAAACTTATTGAGGGGACTACTCGTGGAAAATAAGTGAAAAAAGGTAACACGACACATAGCCTAAATTAATTAATGAGGAGAGTGTATTATGTGTGACGTGCAATATTATTTGTAATAAACACTTCATTTTGTAGCAGGCATAGTGATTTCTACCACAGTCGTGCCACTGCACGTAGTTTTTAATATATTTAGATAAATTAATCACAAAACCTCTNTATATTTAGATAAATTAATCACAAAACCTCTTTCTTGATGAGCTCATACCTCCGTTAGTAGCCACTATACGCTGCGAGTCGCATTACGTTTCCTGTCTCATTTCTCAAGAGGAATCACCTCACGAAGTTTGTAACATGCATCCAGTGACACGTTGTATTTAGAAGCTTGCCATCGACAAATCTTCAAGGTATTGGTGCCTATTATGATAACGAATTTGAGCTGTACGAAAGCAGATGTTATGAACATCTACGATTCACTAGTTTTCACAAGTCACGATAGCATATATTCGATATATGTAGGATCTGATCTCTTACTAGAAACATTTGTACTGTTGTAAACATACGCGCTCGCCATTTACAGACAATACTAGGTTCAAGACTAATACCGGTTGTCCGAAGGCCCACATAATACAGGAAGAGGTTTCTGTTGATATATACATTTGCCAAATAAATATACATAANCTGATAGTAAAAAAGTAACTAGGGCCTCAAAAGCGCTCACTTTACCGTGAACAGCCCGTAGATGGATGATACTTAGCAGAAAGCAGTGAGACCTTAGAAGCATTATACCGTAGGACAATTTTTTTTCTTAAAACACGTAAGTTACAAACTTATTGAGGGGACTACTCGTGGAAAATGAGGTAAAAAAAAGGTAACACGACACATAGCGTAAATTAATTAATGAGGAGAGTGTATTATGTGTGACGTGCAATATTATTTGTAATAAACACTTCATTTTGTAGCAGGCATAGTGATTTCTACCACAGTCGTGCCACTGCACGTAGTTTTTAATATATTTAGATAAATTAATCGCAAAACCTGTTTCTTGATGAGCTCATACCTCCGTTAGTAGCCACTATACGCTGCGAGTCGCATTACGTTTCCTGTCTCATTTCTCAAGAGGAATCACCTCACAAAGTCTGTAGCATGCATCCAGTGACACGTTGTATTTAGAAGCTTGCCATGGACAAATCTTCAAGGTATTGGTGCCTATTATGATAACGAATTTGAGCTGTACGAAAACAGATGTTATGAACATCTACGATTCACTAGTTTTCACAAGTCACGATAGCATATATTCGATATATGTAGGATCTGATCTCTTACTAGAAACATTTGTACTGTTGTAAACAAACGCGCTTGCCATTTACAGACAATACTAGGTTCATGACTAATGCCGGTTGTCCGAAGGCCCACATAATACAGGAAGAGGTTTCTGTTGATATATACATTTGCCAAATAAATATACATAATGACAAAGCAGCGCCCTAGATGTGATAACAAGTAACTTGGAAATTAGACAACAGATCAACATAGCAATTTCGTTCCAGATACATGCAAAAATTTTAAAAAAATTTGGCAAGAACGTAATGAATTTAATAAATTGCTCTGTTGATCATCGAATATGTAAAATTATATAATGTACAGATTACCAATTTATTAACGATTATTTAAAACAATTATAATTTTTAGATTACAATTTAAGCTTTTCATCTGACTAGACTGTGAAAAAGAGCGATTAAAAAAAGGATGGCAATTTTGTGAGCTCCTCTTTATAAAACTAACACGTTAAAATATTGAATTAAAAATAATGCATGAAAAAAAATGGAGTTTGACGGAGGCAGTCAAGTTACCCGTCAAAGCTCCAGCCGAATTAAAAAATTTCATGAACAAGCACAGTTTAAAAGGTAGACTACGCCCCACGCGAGAGTCGTGGACGCGAAGCAGTTAAAAAAAAAAATGAAATAATTATCTGGCAGCAAACAAGACTAACACAACACGTCAAAACAGGAAACACACAGCAACGGTAGGTTTTAGTTAAGAGTCGAAACCAAACTTAGACTGGCGACCGAAAACACAATTTTGAAAGGAAAAAAAAACCACTACTTTTACTGCATTCCCAAGACGACACATCCACACCACAAAATATATTAAAACATTTTAAAAAAGGCGTAGCTAATCTACAAACTCCACAACTCACCGTTTTGAATTGCTAATACTCTCGGCGGCTCAGGCGACGAAATAAAATACGAAGTGCCTCATCACGGCAATACGTCCGTAGGACGACAAATTGGCAATCCAGACCATAACAGCAGCTCTTCAGGTAGACGTTCAGGCGACGACCCGGACGTAGAATAGGGCAGGAGCAAGCTGTGCAACGACTTAAATAAACTGCTTAAGATCATAAAAAATGATGACGCACAAGAGGAGGGGGAATCAAGGGAGAGTGAACAGGGCAGGAAAAAGGGAGGGGATCCGAGCCGAGCATAGAGCATACCACCGCGCAGATATGAAACTGAAGTAGACGACTAGCGCAACGGGCGCTAGCGTAGCACTTAATCGGTATCCATTTACAGTGGCATCCGTCCTTTTGCGCTTTTTAACTTTCGTTAACACCAAATACCGACTGGTACTGGCATGACACAAAAATTTTAATTTGAAAACGTATTGTACTGTTTATACTGTCAAGTGTGTGCGAAGTGCGGAGTACATATCATACAGTACGGAGCTGACAAACGAGTTCATTAAAAATACTACACAAAGATTTTTAATTTGAAAATATGGAGTACGTGCATGGTAAAACTATATATATATATATATATATATGTGTGTGTGTGTGTGTGTGTGTGTGTGTGTGTGCATAAATTGAAACAAGAGTTGTATGACTATGATCAGTCTGGGGAATCGGCGTCTAGCGTAGGAGCTAGGCGCCGGCAAGCCACCCAATTGAATCCATGTGACCTTGACCTTGACCTTTGTCCAAAAATCCACAAGAATAACAAAAATTTCCAAAAAAAATTCTTGTACTAACCCACACTAAGAGAATCTCATACAAATAAAATTTATTTTAAGGTCAAGAAATAATTTAAGTATATTCGGGAGCAGACTGAATAACATAATTCTCTTAGTATGTTTTTAAATTGCCATAGGACAACAAATTCTATTTATGACCGGTTTTAATCTGAAATAATTCATCACACGGAAAGCCTCGAGGAATTGCCTGCGGAAGACATTACAATGTAGAGAGCAAATGTCGAGCAAAAATGCCTTTCGTACTCGTATATTAAACATTTCCCATAATATTAAGTCATTTTTAATAGGCAACATGATATCCTCTTTGTAGTAGGTAGTATTCCGAAAACTTCGCTAAATCATAAAACCTATTTCAATGAAATATGCATGAGGATGTTCAGAGAAAGTGACTGTGGCTCTACTGGAATGATAGCCGACAAAGAACATGACAGGAAAATGGAGGAAGGCAAACGAATGGGCTTTTGGTCGGCTTTGTGTGGCGAAACGAAAAAAGACGTGGATGGAAAAGGGTGAGGCGAAAAAAGTAAAAACAAAAAAGGGAAGGAAAACTGACGGACCGCAGCCAGCGAGAGAATTGGCTCTCGACAAAAATAAATTTTTCGTGATCNAAAAAAGGGAAGGAAAACTGACGGACCGCAGCCAGCGAGAGAATTGGCTCTCGACAAAAATAAATTTTTCGTGATCTGACAATTTATAGAACTGTCAGTTGTCGATGAAGGGTGCAGAATCTGTAGCTAGGGGGGAAATAGGTGAGCGATTTTGACTTCTGAACGTTCTGGTCCATTCGAAGAAAGACTTGCACCTGAATATTCGTGGTATACAATATGTTCCTTAGCTGTCTTCCCAAACTGGAATCTCGGTACCTGTATACAGGAAGGAACATAAGAATCACGCTAAACGTATGTCTGGAAAAGTTCTCGTAGTACAACATTTCAACGAGTATAGGCATAGCAACTACGGTAGTATGCAGTTGTTAACGAGTATGCGTTAAACAAGTTCCATTACACTGTTAAATATTTCTGTATATTGAACGAAATTTTTACGGATGTGTACAATAAAAATGCGGAAACGCAATCCGCATTGACGAAAAACGGAGTTAAGTCCGTAAATACAAAATACGGAAAGTTTCCGTATTTACTATAGCTTCGGGTTTCGGGGACGAAGAATGCCGAGTCTACACGAAGCTTTATTCGCCACTGTGACCAGAAAATTATAGTTTCTACTGCAGTTAGGATATCCACCCATCTAAGATCTATTTTTTTTTTCAAACATTATTAAGTAGAACCAGACATTTGTAACATTTAGCAATTCTTAAAATAAACCAGCTATAAAAGAAACTTAAAAAGCTGCGTATGTGACTGTACTAGAAATACAAATATTTTACCATTTACGTCACGTAAGAGTTGTAGTTAAGTGATCAGAGTCCTAGTTTTTTTTAACATTTTGCCACGGTTTCAAATCTTGCTCAGTATAAAATAATAAAACTTTTTAAAATTTCCTTTTTTATACACTTTAGAACACCAACATAACGAAAATTAAAGACATTTTAATTATCTTTATTTATTTTAAACTGGAAGTACAGAAAATTAACTACTTAATTAACGGAGTAGGTTCCGTGAAATCACGGAGAGTTTTGTAAAATTTACGGAGAGTACCTTTTTGAAAATCAATGTGTCCGTAATTTTACGGAGAGTTTACGGACACCTCCGGATAAATTTGTATCAGCACGTTTCCATAAAATGAACGATTTTTTTTTTTTAATAATGTACCAGTGGCTAGTTAGGACCACACGAAGCCTGGAAAACACGTAAACTGCAGTATCTGATATAATGAATATGCGGCCATAGCAATACTTGTGTACCAGAACATCAGTTCCAGCCAGTTGCAAACGGATTACTTCCAGAAACACGTTTACTAGAATTGTACTTTCCTTTCTGCCTACATCTGCTGCGGTTACGATTTGGACACAGGTTACAGTGGCATGTATTATAATACCTATGCGTGAGCCTTGGAGGTGAGACTCGTTGAGCTTCGTCTTTGATGTGTGGCGTGAAATGAAACCTTGATGCAGTGGTGTTACAAATCAAGAGGTAGAGGAATGAAGACAACCTGATAACATTCCACCGTCCAGCTGAAACCACACATCCAACCGATGCTCCCTCACAAACTTTGCAGAACTTCAAATATCTCGTTCATGATTAACTAAAAACTTTACTAATCATCTCTTGCAAAAAAGTATCAGCACAGCAGCTATGATTTGAACACAAGCAGTGACTTGTGAACGATCATGGTAGTTGCAATCGAATTCAAAGAAATGGATCTGTGGACTAACGTTTTATTGGTAACTTCAATCGGTTTACTTTGGTTTACCAACACCAGGGTAAACATTCGGGAAATTATAAAATATTTGCACATCAATACAGTTGCACTTAATATGAGAATATATAATAGTGATTAAAATCATAGGAATATTTTTTGTGTATTTTAATTATATTCAACATATATTTTTCAAATGTGTTCTATGAAATGTGAAGCAATTGCAGTGCTCGTTTATCAACAACAAACGATAAGAGTTTAATGTACAAGTTTGTCTACAAAAATAATTAATAGACTTAAGTAACAATAAAATCAAATAACTGAGAGTGAGGCACTAGAGGTCACAGCATTTAACGGTAAATTTTACGGACAACTGCAGTAACTTAACTGTTTTATTTCCAAAGCATAGCTTCAACCATCACGCGAGCTCAAAGAAATGTTAAATTTTTTAACGAAAATTAATTACTAGTAAGAGCGTGTTTTAAATTCTGAATCAACCGCTTGTGTTTCAAATAAACATAGGAAAATAATAAAAACTTAGCACAATTGAAGTGAAATTAATTAAATAATGTCTTGGTAAATAGTGGCACAATATTTTTTTCCTTGAAAACAAATGTTATAAGGGTATTGGATTTCCCTTTTTTTTACGGCATGCATCCAGGTAGAACTGAAAGATACACTCATAACAAAAAATTCTGTCACCACAATTTAGCTGTTGTTTCTGTAGTTTATTAGCATTGAAATAAACAGAGTGAAAGTCTATGTACATTATGTCGGTCGTTCAAAGACAGATACATACAAAATAGTTGGCATTAAACTGTCCCTTCATACTGTTAACGAGTTACGTTATTAATTATACCTTAATGGCTTGTAGATAACATAGACCTATACATCACTTCTCAGGACTAATTAACAGACTTTTATTTTCTCCAATTGACAAATGCCAGTAACAGTAACTACACACGTATAAGAATAAGATAATCGGCATAAATTGTGACGGCTATCTCTGTCAGTTATTTCAGCTGTTCATCCAGTCCTGGGGCCGCGGTTGGCGTTCAGGCTTGATCGTTCTCCTCTCAGGGCGAACCACGTTCGATTCCCGGCGTGGTCACTCCCGGATATTCTCATATGGGAATCGCACCGGACGATGCCGCTGGTCGGCGGGTTTCCTCGGGGATCTCCCGTTTCCCCCGCCCTTGCTACTCCATATTCACCTCGCTTCACCCTAATCGGCTTTCAAGACCCCGATGTTAAGAGCCGCCCTTGCATCTCCTCTGCACTTCACTATTCACTCGCTGAAAAAATCTCTTAACCCCTACTGCAGTAACACTTATCTACATTTCCTCAGCTAACACATCAGAAACTTAATTTCGTTCTTTATAAAGAACATTATTTTTAAACAGGTCCTGCCTATAAATTTAACAACCAGATGTGTAATTTCAACCGACGCTACACGCAACTTGTACAACAGGAAAATCAGTTCTCCGAATTTCAAACCATGTGTACAAATGCACGATGTCTTGAAAGTAACGGAGTGAGTGCAACGCTGTAAAATATGTGACGGAAACACCAGAAGCCAGCAAACTGTGAATACTGCGACCGTAAGTAAAAACAGAGCAATCTGAAATAACAGACGCGCCTGCTTTCACTCACCACTATATTAATCTAAAGCAATTCTTCAGCAGTTTGTCAAAATCACCAACATTACGTTGACGAAATCTAACAACGANCACTATATTAATCTAAAGCAATTCTTCAGCAGTTTGTCAAAATCACCAACATTACGTTGACGAAATCTAACAACGCGGGGTGTAACTATAAGTCATCTGATATCAATGTAACTACTTTTACAAAAACTCTTATATTCAAATAAGGAGTNACGCGGGGTGTAACTATAAGTCATCTGATATCAATGTAACTACTTTTACAAAAACTCTTATATTCAAATAAGGAGTTTACTGTACTTCAAATGTGAACAATATTATTTTAGGCAGCTCTTAAAATTTGACGGAAGCGATTAGATTCCTGCATTTTTCTATGGACAAGCCTTCGAAACGCGAGCCAGCTAAATGTTCCATAATGAGGAAGTCGGTATTCAGGACACTATTTGCAATACTAAATATTACGCTGAAACCACAGCTATTCTACTTTTCATGGGGTATGGAATTTAGGATATCATTTTGCCACGAAGAGACTACAAAACTCACAGTAACACCTCGAATTCTGACAACTGATAATGCCAAAAGCCGACGCGAGAATTCAGTCATCAATCAGCTGATGCCACAGAAGGTCGGGTTTTTAATTTATTGACTTTTGAAAATATCTGGCTCATTATTCCAAAAGTTNATCAGCTGATGCCACAGAAGGTCGGGTTTTTAATTTATTGACTTTTGAAAATATCTGGCTCATTATTCCAAAAGTTCGTTAGCCCGCAGCGAATCTCGAAGTAACTCTCAAAACTTAGTAATTTTATAACTTCATGTCTTATTAAGTAATTTTCAAGAAACCTTTTCGTCTAAAACCGAGACCACGCTCTTAAGCCTATTGGGCTCTCTTCTTATCTATTAGACACTATTCTAAATTTAAAAACGTTCACAATTTTAAAACATGACAATTTGCGTAAAAAATTTCGTGATAGCTGTTTTAAAGGGGAAAATTAAGAATCCCAAGGCAAAGTTCAAAAGCCTATTAAAGGAGTAAAGTAAGAAACTCTTAAAATTTACCGAGACGACGCCTGGAGATATGTTAGTTTTTTTTCTCCCTATAAACTGTGAATAGAACCCACTCCCTTTCGTTGCGTAACTGCGAAGCCAACCTACGTCTGCCGGCTCGCGCATGTGTGTTCTGAAATCNAAATTTCACAATTTTAAATCATGAGGATTTGCGTAAATACTTTCGTGATAGCTGTTTTAAAGGTAAAAATTAAAAATCCCAAGGCAAAGTTCAAAAGCCTATTAAAGGAGTAAAGTAAGAAACTCTTAACATCTACCGAGACGACGCCTGGAGATATGTTAGTTTTTTTTCTCCATATAAACTGTGAAAAGAACCCACTCCCTTTCGTTGCGTAACTGCGAAGCCAACCTACGTCTGCCGGCTCGCGCATGTGTGTTCTGAAATCNAGAACCCACTCCCTTTCGTTGCGTAACTGCGAAGCCAACCTACGTCTGCCGGCTCGCGCATGTGTGTTCTGAAATCCGTGTGGTGTGGAGTGTGATTCGAGAGACTTGCATACCTCCGGGGTGTTTGCGTTATGAAGAAATGTTATATCCACAGTGACTATTTTTACCCACAGGCGGGAAGTTAAAGTGGGTGGCGCTAGAGTGTGTCAGATGATCTTTTTTTATGCAGGAGGAACGCGCGTAAGCCAGGCGGATATATATTTTTGCAGACACCCAGTGATTTGCTGTTGTTTACACGTCGCCCACTAACATTTGGTCCCACAGAACCACTCTTTTACTTCAATATTATTGTGTTTCAGTGCGTCTTTGCATCAGTCTCTCTCACAGATACCCGCTCCCTCCCCACATATTATTCATTTTTCTATACTGGCCAATAATTTTAAGAAAACCTAGTAAAATATTTCAAAAGTTTTAACTAGAAATAGGACCGTGGTAGAAGTTAAGTTAGTTAACCGTTACTCAACCATAGCGATCCAGATTCACACAGAGGGAAAGGCCAAATTGCATGCACCAAGTAAATTTACTTAAATATTTTTTTCTTTCCGTTAAAAAAAAAAATTAGTTTGCACAACTAATATGCTCTTGTTTCTAACATTTATATTCGTTCTAATGAACCAAATAAAACGTTACACCAGCTATCTGGTGGTCAACATATCATCTATATACATATACACTGAAGAACCAAAAAAACTGGTACACCTACCTAATATCGTGTAGAGCCCCCGCGAGCACGTAGAAGTGCCGCAAGACGACGTGGCATGGACTCGACTTATGTCTGAAGGTATGCAGGAGGCAATTCACACCATGAATCCTGCAGGGCAGTCCACAAATCCATAGGAGTGCGAGGCGGTGGAGATCTCTTCTGAACAGCACTTTGCAAGGCATCCCAGATATGCTCAATAATGTTCATGTCTGGTGATTGAGGTGGCCAATGGAAGTGTCTAAAGTCAGAAGTGTGTTCCTGGAGCCACTCGGTAGCAACTCTCGACGTTTAGGGTGTCGCATTGTCATGCTGGAATTGTCCACGTCTGTCGGAATGCACAATAGACATGAATGGGTACAGGTGATCGGACATGATGCTTACGTATCTGTCACCTGTCAGAGTCGTATCTAGATGTATCAGTGGTCCCATTTCACGCCAACTGCACACGCCCCGTACCATGACAGAGCCTCCACCAGCTTGAACAGTCCCCTGTTGACATGTAGGGTCCATGGATTCATGAGGATGTCTCCATACCCGTACACGTCCATCCGCCAGATACAATTGGAAACGAGACTCGTCAGACCAGGCAACGTGTTTCCAGTCATCAACCGTTCAATGGCGGTGTTGGCCGTCCCAGGCGAGGCGTAAAGGTTTTTGTCGTGCAGTCAACAACGGTACACGAGTGGGTCTTCGGCTCCGAAAGCCCATATCAATGATGGTCCGTTGAATAGTTCGCACGCTAGAAATTTGTTAATGCCCCAGCATTGAAATCTTTGCCAATTTTAGAAAGGGTTGCACGTCTGTTACGTTTGNAGAAATTTGTTAATGCCCCAGCATTGAAATCTTTGCCAATTTTAGAAAGGGTTGCACGTCTGTTACGTTTGATGATTCTCATTAGCCGTCGTTTGTCCCGTTCGTTCACGATCTTTTTCTGGCTGCAGCGATGTCTAAGATTTTAGATTTTACCGGATTCCCGATATTCACGGTACACTCGTGAAATGGTCGTACGCGAAAATCCAAATGTTATCGCTACCTCGGAGATGCAATGTCCCATCTCTCGTGCGCCGACTATAACACAACGTTCAAAATCACTTAAATCTTGATAACCTGCCATTGTAGTAGCAGTAACCGACCTAGCAACTTTGCCAGACGCTTGTTGTCTTATATAGGCGCTACCGACCCCATCGCGTTACTCTGATTGGTTCCATACCTCTGTTATTTGCATACGCACGCCTATACCAGTTTTTTTGGCNGTACCGACCCCGTCGCTTTACTCTGATTGGTTCCATACCTCTGTTATTTGCATACGCACGCCTATACCAGTTTTTTTTGGCTCTCCAGTGTAGCACAACGTCATATTACAGGTATGTTCAACCAATAACTTTGGTTATCGTAAAATTAACAAATGTTCTGATAGAGTCAAGTAAACAATTGGTCATGAAGTTAGCTGGAGTGGTCTGGTTCATATTTAAGTTCTCGTGGCAACAAAATCATCTGGGTCCAGTACCCACATTAATTTTGCTGACCGTAGAGTAATCGTAATGTAAAAATGTTTTTTGCATAATAAAGATATGTTTCGGGTAACTAAATAAATTTTTCTTTATTTTCGATTTATTATTTTGTTGCTGAAACCAAACATCCCGTTCTTCTTAATTTCGTTGTCAGAAGCGTCAAAGATTCGATTGGGACATCTGAACATATCTGTTGCTTTGAGAACAGTAAAGGATAGTTTTTTTTTTGACTAAAAACATACAAGTTTCACCGACATTCGGATCTGAAACATTAATACTCCAAGGTTTTACCTTATCAACTGCGGTGTTATTACTGAAGTGATCCTAATATTTTCAGGTTTGTAACGAAAATAATACGTTACAATTAAGTAGACATTTTATTTTAAATTTTACATGTTAACATTTTTATGTCAGTTGAAATTGTTTTATTGTGAATTAAGTGAAGAAATATTATTCCCTCCTTGGCTTCGCTCGCAAAGAATTCTGTGTTCGGAAGACTGGAATAATAATCATTTTCCCGCTGCTGCACACCCACCTGGGATTTGGATATGTAACAAAATTATTGTTTTGCAGATGGAATTCAAGGGAGCTATTAATCGCTCATATTTCCCCCCATTCCAGGGTTTTATAATGTTTTATCTTGGTAATTGAACTTATTTTTAGGCACTTGCAGGTATTATTCTGAATTAAAAAGTACCGCATCTTCTCATGGGTTGTAAGAAATATCGAAGATTATACGAATCAATAGATGACCTCCCGTGGCACTGTTGGTTGGTGCGCCGCCAGTATGCGGTGCGGGAGGTTCTGCGTTCAAATCCTAGGTAAGGCTTGGGTGTTAGTTTAAGTTAGGTTATAAGTTGCATGGTGTTCCGTCCTCTGATAAGCCTCCAGATTTACCCCCGGGGGACGTTAATAAGCCCTTTCCAATCAATCAATCAATGCGAAACCATATCTTCACACTTTACCCTTCCGTAGTAGAAGATTTTAAGAAAATCTATTCTAAGCGAGCGAGGGGCCGCGGTGACTGAGTGGTTAGCTTACTCTCCTCCCACAAGGTAAACCGGGTTCAACCCCCGGCTGGGCCACTCCTGGATTTTCGCATGGGGAAATCGTGCCGGACGGTGCCGCTGGTCGGCGGGTTTTCTCGGGGACCTCCCGTTTCACCCACCCTTTCAGTCCTGCGCCGCTCTATTCTCACCTCAACCACCCTCATGGGCTCTCAAGACCTCGCTGTTAAGAGCCGCCCAAACCTCTTCACTTACTTGCTCAGTGAGGGCCTGCGCTCTAAGAAGAAGCTCCCATGAAACTGCATGTTTGAAGGTCCAGAGGTCTTGGAGTCGTACGTAAATGAGTCAGTGGGTGAGAGCGTCTCCATTTGTAAACCTGCACGATTACTTCATACTTTTCTGAAACCGTGCTAATGTTATACTTTCAGGATTTTTCTTCGCCTCGTGCTAACATACATTAACCTATTATAGAAGATAACACTAAAGAGAAAGCGCACCGAATTCCTGCGCACTCAGTGTTCTAAGTTTTGCACATGAATTATCTCGTACTAGGCATTACCAACACGCTTATTTTCCCCCTGTTTTTTATTCATATTAATTACGAATGAAATATAATTTATAGATAAAACACCTATGGGTAAAAGTTTCATTTTACTACAAAATAAGGTACTTTATTGTCAACGCGTAAAAAACTCTTGTGATTCATGACGTATATGGGAGACAACCGAGCACGTCATACATGGGGTGTTTTTTCAAAGGTTTCATTCTTAAGTGTGTAGAAACTGTGAATGGACTATACAGAATGTTCGCTGTTGACTAAGGAATCTTTAAAAGCTATGATTAAGATCGAATTTTCCCCTCACTTTATATATTTTCGCCAGACGTAATATTTAAATTGACGTGGGTCTAACGACTTTAGTCGTGCACCTGCCAAGCGTGAACGTAACATTTTTAGGAACCCAAGTATGTAACTCTTAGTAAATTCTCGTATTCTTCTCACTTTTATCAAACCATTGAAATATCCCCCATGTATGATGTAAGCGGCTGTTTCCTAAATATGTTATGTGTCACAAGCGTTTAATACTTGTGTTAACATAAAAGTACAATTTTTGTTTAACTTAAATATTACTTGTATTTTGTCTAAAAATTATAATATTTCATTTATTGTTAACATTAATAAAACGGGGAGAAAATATGTATGTTAGTAATTCCTACTGAGAAATAGTTCTTCTGCATAATATAATTACATTAGAGTGCACACGAATCTGGTGTGTGGTCCCTTTCGTGTAATTTTCCAGATCGGTTAACCTTTGTTTGCTTGAGGTGGAGGAATATCCTGGCAGTAGAACATGAGCAGGGCTTCAGAAAATTTGCACGTATCCGTGAATGGTCAATACATTTCAATTCATACTTTAATGTGTATAAAGCAGAAAAACGCTTAACATTGTTTGCGTTAAATTTAAAATTTGTACTCGCAATGCAGCGTCAATACTTGGAACTATTTTTTCTTAATTCACAGCTAACTTAACTACGAGCATGTACGCAAGTCGGTACGGGTAGTATCTATGCCACAAACTGCAAGTACATTTTCTTTTAACTTTGATTTTAAAAGTGCTTGCTTTACTGTGAACAGACTATAACAAGTATATTTAACGCTGAAGTATAACTGGCATTTTTTGTTCAGGGTAAATCAAATACTTTTGAAACGAAGTTGACAGAGAATTAACAAAAATATATTTAACGCTTGGCGTTTTATTGCGCTTTTAATGTTTAAGTTAGTGTTTCCTCTTTTGTACACACCAGAGTACGAGAGTGTTGTAGTGGAGTTGAATTGAGTTAAGAGATTTGAGCGGCTCTTAACATCAAGTTATTGACAGCCGATGAGGGTGAAGCGAGGTGTGTGTGCATCAGCGCCGGAATACAAGGTTGGGGGAAACGGGACATCCCTGAGAAAACTAGCCGACCAGTGGCATCGTCCGGAACGATTCACACATGCGAAAATCCGGGAGCGACCCCGAATCGCCTAGGTGGGAGGCGAGTAGTTTGACCACAACACCACTCCGGCTTCGTATCAGAGTATGAATTTGCGTATTAGTAACTTATTTAGATTCCTGATAATTCCATGGTTTCTATTGGATGACGTATGAACAAAATGATCAGGTCCGTGGCAATTTTAATTTCACATTTTGCAGAAGAATACAAAACGAGAAGTAAGTAGATAAAAAACAGGTATTTCAAAAGTGCTCAATTAACCGTGGACAGCATATAATTTTTGTGAAAATCTAAGAGACTGTGAATTTAAATCTGCCCTGTGTTCTTGTCTTCATGCACACTGAGAAAAAGGTATTGTTGAATGAAACAAAGCTTGTTTGGCGCAACCAAATTAATTATTTGTATGAGGGCAATGAAATATTTTGTTGTTGGAGCCATATTACTTTGTTGTTTTTATTTTGTTGCCCAAACTGTAAGATTTGGTTGCCACAATTAAACATTTTTTTTTTTTTTTTTTTTTTTTGCTTTAGGCACAATAATTACTTTCGGTTAAAGTAAAATGAGGGTTAAAATCAGACCGAGATTCGAAGCTAAATGGTTCGAGTGCTACGCCCTAGGAACCTCACATTAAGTGACTACTATTTGAATGTGAATGTTTTTTAAATGATAAATTTAAAATACTAGACAACGTGCGTTAATATATTTATTTATATATATATATATATATATAATGTTGTGCGGCTTAGTTGTTCAGTTTCCTGTTATACCTGTTTATGAATGTTTTATACCAGCATTAAGCATCAATAAATGCGCTAACCAACAGTGATACTATCCTAATTGTTACAAAAATTACAATTTCTCGACCTGCATTTTCGTACGCAGGCAATCAATTGAGTGGCCAAAGACATTTCATTTAACTAAATATGTTATTGACAGTCTAATTTTTTTTTGCCCAATAGATGTTTTGTTTATTCAAGCGTGCAATTATATGCATGAATGGAGGTGGGTGCTGACTGAGGTCGACTGCCCTATACCCGATTGGATCACCTATCGTGCCCTGCCGGCCGTGGGACGAGGTGCATCTGGGGAGTCGACAGAATGCAGCGGGGGCAGAATCACGAGAACCCCGAGAAAACTAATTTATTATTGTTAGCATTAGTGCAGCCAGGTTTTTGTTTGGAAAGAGCCCAGACTGTTAATTGTTATATATGAAATAAATACGTACAAATATTTTTTAATCAAAAAAATTATATGTTTAGTTTAGTTGCCTTCCATTTTCTCTAAAAAAAAAAATTACACATAACATATATTTCAGTGTTTGGATGGAAATAATATTCTCAATAGATTTCAGTAAAAGTTCTTTTCTGATACACCACCGACTAGCAATGTCAGTCTAGTTTATCTTATGCGAGGAATCAGAACAGGATCCACCCGGAGTGCTTCTAGAATAGTCGCCGAAGACCTTAACTCTTTCTCAAGCCACGGGAAGTAAAAAATTCCCGCAGTTAATAACCATTATAAGAAAATAATTCCTACATAATAAAATTATTTTCTCTAGACTAATCATCTTGTTTTATTTTCACCCGAATGCAGTCATAAAACGTTAGTGACACCGCTATAGTAAACTAGTGTGTGAAATTGTTAAACATCTTGCGCAGATGAAAAATTTCTTCAGTTCCAACTAGAACTAGACGGTTAAATTCCCTCATGTATAACAAAACAACAGAGCAACGTATTTTAAAATTGCGTGCCTGAATGCCTTCTGAATTATGCCAGAAGGAAGAAGAGTAACTACGATGACTATCTTACACAAGCTTTAACTCTTAATTGTTACTCATGATGTTTCATAAGTTCGAGTCATCAGTATAATCTTGGACTGCATTTAGAGAGGATAAATGATTTGGAATTTTTTTATGAAACCAGTGACTCATATACCCTCTAGCTTACGGCTTCAAACCGCAAATTAAAAATGGCGCCAGTACATGTAATTGTTGTGTAATGGAGTATTAGGGATGTCGGACGAATATAATAAAGAAAATAATATCTCACCAGGATAAATAATTACTACAGGGAGCAAAACTACTTTTATTTCCGAAATATAAAATTGGTCGTTTATAATACGTAATGCGTGATTGCCCCATTAGTCAGAATATCAGAGGTAAGTTGTAATTTTAAGGAGCACGGTTATGTTGTATATCTAATTTGTGATATAATTAACGTAACAATTAAACATTGTATATTTAATACGGTACCATCACGTACAAAACAGTGTTTTTGCGAGCGCAAACAGCGTTTAGAGAGCGCAAAACAGCGGCACCTTTGTTGTTGCTAATGAAACGCAGTTCTAGAGTTGGTAGAAAAAATACTTACATTTCATTAGACAAATCACGTTTACTGGAAGGGCTTTCAGGTCTAGACTGTTCATGATTAAATGAGCATTTTTTTAAATCAACCGTTGAGAATGTCATTGCGCGCTACCTGCATATATCTTTACGGGTACGCTGTTTATCAGGTGCGCAGTAAAGTTGGTAATGATGAAGAGGAATTATTTCCATGATTTAACGTCGAATAAAAGTGCCAGGTAAGCATTTTTGGAAACCGAAATAACTTAATTTGCTTTCCGTACTTTTTTTTAAAAATGCATATATCCTAAGTGATAATGAGCCAATTTGTAAATTATATCCTTTTTTCACATTTGCAGTTGAACGACGCATTAATAATGTGATAAGGCCCATGGCAGTGTTAATTTCATATACGATGGAAGACTAGACAATGTGCACACAAGTAGATCTTCAGCAGGGCTTTCAATAGTGCTTAGTTTACCGTTAACAGCCCATACAGGGGTCTGATGACAGCAACTAGTCCTTTCGTAGCGTTTATATAGCTCCGTTTTATAGCATTAAGTACCAGACAGACAATTATTCCTCTGCCGTAGTGTCTAACCATCCGTAATTAAACACATTTCACAGTTTTACTTTTACAGTACTGTAACTACCTTGCGATTTGAATTATTCCACATACGTTGCCAACGATTCGAATCACGTCGCAACAAATTTTTTCGATTTAATTACAAATATAACGTAGAAGCGCTTTCCTCGCCTTATGTAAGGCAAAACGGTTAGTTATCTTCTCAAAGAATGAGCTTGTGGAATGTGTTGCTACAGTAAGTCCAGCAACACATTTGTGTCAGGTCTGTGCACCCGTTAAACTCAAGCTAGATACGAGTTTCGTTATATTCTTTCTCGCAGGCCAGCATGTGTGTGGCATTTCCCCCCATTCAAACGGCTATGTTTTTTCCGTCTGTGGTTCGTGTTGCTCGAATATGTCTGCATTTGCATGATTACAATCAGCTCCGAACTTAATAAGCAAGGTCTAGACGCAGCTCAGCGTTCACGGTCATCGAAAATCACACACTGCTACATATAGACAGCTTCACCACTCACAGATTCAGCGCATCTGAGATGCACTTAAAACTCGTTTTTTCCGTAATATTGATTCTAAATGCAAGTAGGAATAATATATGTCACCGGTGTTTATTTTCTTTGCCAACGTTTTCTATAAGAATTTTAATTCGAAGTGTCGGTGTGAAATATATAATTTTTAGAGAGCTGCAGAACTTTTTTTTTTACCTTTCTTCTATCCAGCCGTATCACATAACACACAAAAACTCAGGTAAAGAAATGTAAGTGTATTTTGTGTTGAACATATGGTTACACTGCAAAGAATCATTATAGTAAAAGTATTAAATTTTAATGGAAAAATTTAACCAACCAATAGAACTGAAATATTGCCACCCACATAGTAGGATGCAAACATAATATATTTTAGCGTCACTACCATACAAATTTGGAAAATTCCCTACGTATTTGATTCTTTCGTGTGAAAATGTAGGAACGCGACCATGGGTGCACGGGGAATTGTTTAACAATTCGAATTTTTTCACTATACTATTACAAGACGCCAGAGAGTCATATCCGATTTCGTGAGGGATGGAGGTCTTAATATATATAAAACAGCTAAATTTGTTTGTTAATATATTCACACGGCTATTATTTACAAAATCGAACTATTTTCTCTCCTATATTACTCTTGTTATTCTAAGTGAGCGCAATATTTAATGTCTATCTCAATTCTGAATAAAGTCCTGATCAATGTCTCTGTACAGGTTGGAGTCGCTTAATTCACATACATTGTTTACGGGTATTCAATTTGTCTATTGCCATCGTTCCAACAACTCGCTCTCAGCATCCGCTTCAATAGTCCCGCCTGTCAGTCTCACTCTTCACTGCGCTGATGCTCGCAGTCCGCAGACTCACTCTCGCCGCCACTCGCCGCTCTACTGGTTCGTCGCTTCGCTGTCTTCGCACACCTTTCGCTTAACGTCCCGCAATTCTCCAAACTCTGAACTGTCGGCTCGGAAGCCCGTCGCTGGCCCGATATAGAATGTTCACCATACCCCGAGTCTCGCTGAGGGAGGCAACGGCAGTGATCAGAACTTTCTCTTAAAGATGACCCCAGAAATTCAATCCGCTGAAGGTCAGGGGTGCACGAGTCACGATAGGCATTTCGCAGCGATGTGTGTCGGCTTGCCTTTGTAAATTGCCGCTCTATTCTCAAATTACTACTCTGTCCTTGGCACACTTTTTTGCTTGCGGAAATGGGGACGGGGCAAGGGAAACGATGTAGACCAGCAACGTGTGACAATACGCATACAGTGATATGATCAAATAGGGTATTATTTCTTAGAGTGAAGGGAGCAGGCATTATTCTGAACTTAAAATTTTATGTTGTCATTTAGTAAATTGACTAAAATTGATATTTATAATTTAAAATGAATTTGTTTTGAAAATGCAGTTATATTTATGGTGTCTCATATTAACCCTACGGAATTACCTGGAGCTGTTTACTTCGAGCAATTTGTTTTCCTTCTGACAATACTACGTTATATGTGACATATTCTATGAGGAACGCGTTCACCGAAGGGTCTTTCGTTTTTCATGTTTTTTAAAAATAGGGTCGCGGGAGGGGAAAAGTAATCGTTAGAGGTGAAAAGTAATCTTTAATTAACCCATAACCTTTCTCGCTAGAAGCAAATTGATAAAACAGCACCGTACTCTGTGTCCGTGAAGCTAATACTTGCTGTCCACACACAAGCACGCGCTCACTGAATGAAGTCGCAAATTACAAGATAATTTTGAGCCTATTCATTTCGTAAACCGGTGATTTAAGGTATAATTAATAAATATTAAAGTGGAAGACAGTGAGAAATTGTTATCTACGCTGAAATCACACACACACACACACACACACTATTACTAAACGTATAGAAAATATCATGAAATATTTCAGTCGAAGCTTCTTGTCGCTCAAGAAACGTCATAAGTAAGAGAGAGAGAGAGAGTTTGGGAAGCGGTACCTATAGATTGCATGTACCAGAGAATTCAAGACAACACCAACAACGCTTATTACGTTCTGCGGGAAAGCGGACCATAAGCAATTATCAAGCGTGGACATTAAGTCCGGGAAATCACTGCTTGGGCGCTGTGAGGTGGCCACCACGGTCACCAGATCTGACACCTCTCGACTAATTCCTTCGCGGCGCCGCGGTGTTCATGGTGTACAAGACTCCTGCGCCATCAGACGAGGACCTTATCGCACCGATCCACGCAGCGACTCGACCACTGAGCACACATGTGCGTCACTCGCTGCAGAGTCGATGTGGGATCCGTAATCAAGTGGGAAGTCGACAAATCGAACCACCTTTTTTTTAATATTTATTTATTGCACGGCGTGACGCTCTAGTTGGGTTGGCGGTGGTTTCATGGGGTGATGTAGAACGTACATGCAACACCATATTCCCAGCGTTGCCAAACTTCGACGTCCTCCACAGAGTCCGAACCGTGCTTTTCCGGGACATGGGCCCACTCTAAAGCCGCGTTTACACCGGTGTTAGTAACACGTGTTGCTAACAATTTCTAGTAACATTTTGAAAAACGCCTTTGTATTTGTTGCCAACAAGCTGTGTTAGCAACATAAATACCGTGTTAGTAACAAGAATTATGTTACCCGCTGGAAGTCGGTAAATATCAAAGAATGTTGATAACATTGGTTATAACTGCGGGACATGTTTTATGGTGCGTAATAGCTTAAGCCGCGTTTACACCGACTGTTTACAACAAATGTTTATAACTTTAGTTACCAGCACGTAGTTAGTAACAAAAGTTATAAAAACTGCCTGTGTAAACGCGGCTTTAAGAAATGTACGGTTTGCCGTCCCACACAACTCACTAACCGTTCTCGGCGTTGTTTTAAACCGTCCGGCGTATCAAATCCATCACGCTTTCATCGAGAATTCCAAGTCTAAATACGTTTGATACTGTGAAAAAAAAAAATTTTAGATGGTGAAGCGGGGTAGCGACTTTAACTGAAACATGAAAAAGTGTGAAACTGGCTTGGATAAACAAGAAAGGGGGGGGGCATCCCTCATGCATGCGTTTCATTTCGCGTACACCCGCATGAGGAGAGTGTCGCAGGGGAAATAAAAATAAAAAAAAAGTTTATTATATATACGGCGTGGACCTGCGTAGCTCCAAGGCTTAGCAAACAATGTAATAACTTGAATACTTTAACATCGACAAGAGAAACAACTGGAGTTTCTTTATTGTTAATTTAATTTGGCGAAAACAGGTGTACAATTTCTAGCGAGCAATCTGTTCCTTGCAGGGAAATACAAAAAAAAAAAAAGTGAATGACAAATGAAGAATTAAATTTTAATGCGGTGAAATATATAAGAGGTATTAAAATGTTATATTAATAATAAAGTAAGAATTTTATGCGTGACAACATGCATGTAATTCAATCCGCCATTCGCCGAGAACATTACTTTTGATTAAAAAATGAAATGTTTTCAAAATTGAGGTCGCTAAACATTCGAAAAAGAAATGAGGCTGGAAAATAAACGTCACTTCATATTATTTAGTTGCTTAATTATTGCTGTTTAAATAATTTTTTGTAATAAAGTTACACATACTTACATGAAACGGATTTCACATTTTCGAGAGTCAACGTTTTAAACGTGATGCAAGAACGCAAAACAAATTTTTGAGAGAGTTAAAAAAATACATATAATAAGAATCACTTAATGAAGTTCAAATTAGTAATTCTTGTAAAGTGGAGATTTGTGAATACGTTGATAATGACTCGCAATTATGACATACTTTTCCATACATGTAAATATTAATTAAAAAAGGAAAGTACTTAATATATTTAAAAGGAAACGTATACTATTGCAAAGCAGTCGTAAAACAATTATTTGAATTGTGATTTAACTCAGAAATACTCACTAAGTTGAAATACTTAACTTTAAATATAGAATAAATAAATTTTTACATTAAGGAAATTCATTTCGTAATGGCATGGCATTAAATTTATTTTTTTCATGTAAATGTGTTACTCTTTTCCTTAAGAGTTACGCTATCAGTTAAAGATTATAATGTTTTTTCAGTAACGCACATGTGTTGTACAATGCAAAAAAGTTCCAGTAAGTAACTACTGTAACCTCGAACATAAAAAAAATTTAATAACACTTACTTTTGGGAATAACAGACAAAATAAGATAAAATAAATAAAACCCTTCGTCTACTGTTCTTTCTTGTTTATGGGGTTTAAGCTGGAGGTTTATTAGCATTGTCTTAAAATGCAGTACAAAAATGCTAAGTGACTTGGAAGAGATTAATTTTTTCAACTACATTCATATTTTTATACATTCGTAATATTAATTCAACTTTCTGCTGGAGCAACGGAAAGTTCACCAAAAATTGATAAAATTATAAGAATTTTCTGTTTTAGTAATTACATAAACATTACGTATATCCACTCTTAAATATAAAGACTGCGATTTTGGCGTCCATTATTATGTGTGACGAGATGGAAATAAAGCATTATTGAAGAAATCTGAAATATATCGGTATAATAATGAGCACAGTTGCAGAAACGCTTAAAAAGTGTTACATTTAGTTACTTAGATCATACAGTTTATAATAAAATTATATTAGTATGTTGTAATCACAAGAAAGATGATAGTTTATTAACATAACATATGCAACATACGCTTCACGTAACTCTCATTGTTACAAAGTGTTATTTGTCACACGTAAGGCTCTAATAACAACTTGTCTAAAATTTTGGTTAAGCCTGAAAAAAAAAATTGCATTGACCTTATCGGTGTAATGGCATTTTCCAGAACAATTCCTTCAACATTTAAACATAAGTTGAGCTTGATCTAAGGCGCATGACATAATTTTGTTCTGGTACAGTAACATTATCAAAATAATCATACCTTGACATAGATTTGTTGTATTCCGTCTTGTTACCGAACGACGCGGATCTGCAAAAAAAAAAACACATCAATTTATAAATGACAAAATGAAAATTTCATGGGTACAGAAAATACAACCGTAGGTAAAGATAATTAATAATTTCTAATGCTGTTAATAGTTGGAAAATGTATAATTTTATAAGTTTGATAATTGTAAAAGTCAAGTAAAATAATCTGAAAATTGTATTATTTTAAAAATGCATTTTCGTTTTTCTCATTGAATTTATGACACCACTAACAACCGTTTAACATGGGTAAAATTTAAATGCATTGAGAATATTGAGTTCCGAAACTCTAAATTTTACACTTCCTCTCCTTTGGCTAATATTAATGGTTGATTACAATCTTCTTATATTTTATTTACTAGATTCTTATCTTTATACCAGTTATTTACGCGTTTAACTATGTCCAGGTGTACAGGTAGGACGTACCTGAGCGCCATGAGTTTTATGGAATTCAGACCCAAGACGACTTGCATCCTTCAGTGGCATCCGAACCCACTAACCCGTGCAGGTAGTTTATTTTAATTATTTTCATTTAATAAACAGCAGTTTCCAGGAAGAGTGTACACCTGTGATTTAGATGGTTGGTCTGTAGTTTCAGTTTCTCGTGGTAAAATGCGTTAACCACCTCGCTATAGTTACGATAAAGATAGCTTACCATGCAGCACATGTCAAATGACAGGTATACCCCAGTCACGGTTACTTCACTTTTATGAAGCCCTGCTGAAGTTCTACTTTCGGGTATTTCATGTAACGTATCACTCCGCTACATGAAAACAAAAATGATCCACGTGGACGTCTAATATTTTAATTGGATGTTTAAACTATTCAGCTGTCCAAACAATGTTGGCGTTTTTCGAAGAGCGTGGCGCATAAATGTTTTAAAAATTTTCGACGGTATTTAGGTTAGTTTTATGACTTAACGGTGTCTGTATTGATAATGGTTCGATCGGTGTTGTTCACGATGTCGCACATTACTCAACTTTTGTCGTGACTTACTAAGTAGGTAGGTGAGGAGGGACTGTACAGACGCGGGTTAGGTTCCTTCAATGAAAGGTAGGCCTTAACCGGAGTTAATACTGAAACAAACCTAGCAAACTAAGAGTAAACTAAAGCAAGCAGCTCGTGCTGCATATTTCATTTACGTGACTTCACCGGCGACAAGCAAAATGGTGGTTAACAATGTCAACAATATCATGGCACTCGTGCACGCCTGCCAATGGTGTGACTTTTATTTCCCTAGTTTTTTTTTCCAGCAAGTGTTGGTTATTTTATTGTTTTTCGCTTACTGACTGGGTTTTAGCACTTTCACAAATTTATTTTGGCTTCGATAAATATTCAGATCACTGAAACGTCTAAGCACGTTAAGTGAATGTGTTTCAAACACACAGGAAAGTTACAAAGTTGTGATTTACAAACAGACGTGGTCTTAAAATAATTGTCGGGCATAAACGTCGTTCAGAGGCACGAACTTCATACGTTGGAAACTCGCCTTCACATACGTAACCAACATAAGGCATGCTGATCGACCATTTCATTACAATTTCACTCAATCCGTCCAATCAAAATGACATACCTTGAAATACATTTAGATCTGAAGTAAAAACATATTCATCACAACTTTTTCATGTAGCCAGGTATGTTAAAAGTACGCGTACCTACTTATTTTTTATTACTCTAATTATTTTTTGCCGGAAGGATAAATAATAAACACCACATTCAGCAATTATACATGTCAATTTTTTCAGGTTCGAAGTCGTTACCGTCCCACAGTCATATACAAATACAAATTTTATAAGTCTTAACATGCCACGATTTAATTATGGATCACGAATTCAGACGTCATTTCTTATAGACGTATAAAATGAGATAAAATCGAACTATCATTCGCCTCCTGCAAGCGCAGAGAAACTGTACAAATGTGGAGCACAATGCAAGTTAAAAAAAACTTTCATTGTGCGTCATGGGAAAAAAACGTGACGAGAATAGGGCCTATGCATCGTGTTTTTCGCTGATCGGAGAGCAGAAAGATAAATATTTTTATTTCGTAACAATTAAATAAATGAAATATGATCCTATCAGTGCTACGTGAAAATGTAAATACTTAAGTAGGTGATGGTTTCTTTAGAAATAGCGTCTCAGAACTCAATTTAATAACGTTTTATGTGTTAACACTTTCTTGCTAGTTGTTGCCGACGCATCACTGTTCTCACCATTTATATTTAATATTTATCACGAAACAAACATCATACCTACTTTAGAGACAATATAAAAATAAAAGTGTTGTTTAAATAAGAATATTATTATACTAATAAGAGTATTATATATTTCTTAAAACACAGAGAGATATAATAATCCTGGGGTGATTTTTCTAATGTTCGTTTCGAAAAGTGTGAAGAAACCGTGAATGGAGAATCAAATGATTGTCCATTCACGGTTACATAAACAACACATAAACAAATTATGTGTTGTTTATGATATAGTACTTATATCACACTTCCTTTAAATAAATAGGCATAGTAGTACACGGGATACAAGTAACCCCTTAACTGAAATGTACAAATTCTTAAAATCCAATAAACAAAAAAATATTGGTGTGGTTGTTTCGNCACAGAGAGATATAATAATCCTGGGGTAATTTTTCTAATGTTCGTTTCGAAAAGTGTGAAGAAACCGTGAATGGAGAATCAAATGATTGTCCATTCACGGTTACATAAACAACACATAAACAAATTATGTGTTGTTTATGATATAGTACTTATATCACACTTCCTTTAAATAAATAGGCATAGTAGTACACGGGATACAAGTAACCCCTTAACTGAAATGTACAAATTCTTAAAATCCAATAAACAAAAAAATATTGGTGTGGTTGTTTCGGTGACATGGCAGTGGGTCTTACGTGAATATGTACTCCTTAGGGAGTATTTTTTTCTTTTGGATATGGAAATGAAATCAAAGTAACAAAATTAATATTTCGCTTCTATGTCTTAAATCTACATATCCAGACGAGGTCTTTAGTTTGGCTCAGAAATCAGTGCGCTTACATATCGGAATCGCGAGATGAAAAGCCCAGAAATTTTCGAAGTCTTATACCCGATCGAACGAGACCACATATATTAAAATAGTGTTATTAGCCACGAAATTACAGTGTCGGAGTGGATCACCCTACAAATGATACATCAGCATTTCTGTCGTGGTACCTCGAGTGACGGTATGATTTTAAAGACATATTCACGCAAGGGTTAGTTGCAAACTTTTTTGAGGAAATATTAAGCCAGAGTAACGCATTTTAGTTGCGATGCTGAGCGAAACACCATGCTAAGAAAATGTTTAGGATCAAAGGCGCGTTCAGACAGAATTCTTTATTATCGCGTGTTTCAAGATTGCCTATTATAAGTTCTTCACGTTAAAGTGAGCACGTTTGAAATCAACGTTCGAAAAACTCCACTGCTCGTTAACTGCGCATGCTACCGCACTCACGGACATTCATGCTCTTGGTTAAATTAACAGCGAATTAAGTGAGATATCTCCAAGAATTGACGATGTATTGCGAGTTTAACGTTTATATTCATTGCAGTTTAAGTTTGTGTTATTTTGCCCTATAAAACATTCGGGTATGAATTGGCATATTATTGGCGCAACTAGGTTCGTAACAATTTCACGTGTCATCTTGACTGGGGCATGAAGAAAACCACTGCGTCTCCGACAACGTAAATTTTACATATAACAGAAGGATAAATAATTAGGATAAAAGTAGATATTAGGCAAGGTTTTCACAAGTNACAACGTAAATTTTACATATAACAGAAGGATAAATAATTAGGATAAAAGTAGATATTAGGCAAGGTTTTCACAAGTGCTTGATTAACCTGGAACAGCCCATACTTAAGATAAACTGAAAGTGTTTCTGCATGCGAAAGTTTGCATGCGACCTTCCACAAAAAGTATCTCCATTGTTGCCTCACACCTTTCTTTCCCAACATCTGAACGGTATTATTAAATATAAAAAGTTTCTTATTTAGGCTTCTCAATTGTGGAGTGTAATTATTATATGTGTATTTCAAAGGAGAAGTATATANATAAAAAGTTTCTTATTTAGGCTTCTCAATTGTGGAGTGTAATTATTATATGTGTATTTCAAAGGAGAAGTATATATATTATATGGCAGAAAATATTTCCTGTTGGTACAGTCCACTCGTGGTTATACTTCCAAATATTCGGGAACACTTTTAAGTTTCCACTTTCAAGCTTTTCNTAAAAAGTTTCTTATTTAGGCTTCTCAATTGTGGAGTGTAATTATTATATGTGTATTTCAAAGGAGAAGTATATAAATTATATGGCAGAAAACATTTTCTGTTGGTACAGTCCACTCGTGGTTATACTTCCAAATATTCGGGAACACTTTTAAGTTTCCACTTTCAAGCTTTTCNCTGTTGGTACAGTCCACTCGTGGTTATACTTCCAAATATTCGGGAACACTTTTAAGTTTCCACTTTCAAGCTTTTCTTCCGCCTCATGAAAACAAAGTTTTACTGGGTCTAGAAAATTACACCAACGGGAAAAAGCACCACATCTGTGAGCACTCAGTTTAATAAAATTTTGCATGAGGGCTATTTCTTACTAGGCATTACCAACACACATATTTTCTCTTTATTTTATTCATATTGATTACACATGTAATATTATAATTTACAAATAAATTGGAAGTAAAATTTTAATTCAGCAATGATTGGTTACATTTTATATTTGCAATGTTTGATTCGGAAATTTAGAAGCTATTGCTAATACTTACAAGCTNAGCAATGATTGGTTACATTTTATATTTGCAATGTTTGATTCGGAAATTTAGAAGCTATTGCTAATACTTACAAGCTAAACGCACAGCTTAACAATCAGAGAAGTCTCTCTTTTTCGAGCGTTTCAGAGCTTCATCGCAAGTCCCTCCGGGTTGACCCAGTGAGCTCACCATGTTCGGTTTCCGCATCNTTTCGAGCGTTTCAGAGCTTCATCGCAAGTCCCTCCGGGTTGACCCAGTGAGCTCACCATGTTCGGTTTCCGCATCCGACATCCCGAGTAGAAGAAAAACGTTTACACAGCTCGTTGTGGCTCGGTATCGACGACCGCCGAGCGCACGCATTGTGGCGCGAAGCACCCCGGCGATATATCAACACACAAGCGCAAACACACGCACGCTCNACCGCCGAGCGCACGCATTGTGGCGCGAAGCACCCCGGCGATATATCAACACACAAGCGCAAACACACGCACGCTCACGAACACAAATTTCAGCGAAGCCGAATTCGCGTGTTGACCGATAACTCCATATCCCGCGCGGTCGCCGAGGCGAACGAAGGGAGCGATTGAAACGCTGACGGATCGCGCGTGTTGGTGTAGCCGTGGCCACAGAATGCGAAGTAATACAGAGGTCAACAGTTTATTATACTGCGAAGTCCATTTACACACGCCAGAAAAATGGCATCATCGCTGAACAGCATGTTGGAACCGTACAGCGAATATGGGGCAGAGCGACATCGCTGGCTGCGCACAACCAGTCTCCGTGTCCCAACATTGAACTTCTGTTTTGCCAAAACGACTATCATAAACGACGTATATAGGATTAGAGATTAGAATACTGTTTAGTAAATAAATGCTTTGAGGTGTTTGTATACTTTCTCTTACCACCTTGTAATGCAGTTTAATTAAATTAAAATTCCCTAAAAGGATTTTACTGGGAAAAAAAAGCGCTTGTCTTTTGAAAAATAAAATGTAAACAGACATGTTCATCACTGCTGACCATGTGACTTTGACAGTTGTATTGGTAAATGTGCACAAAGACGAACAATCGGTCTATTTAATCTTTAGTCTATTGTTGGAACGCCACGGTTCGCCGATCAGCTCCTGGTAACCTACTGGCCGCAAGGCCGCGCAACAAATAGGGAATATTTAGCAGCATGCACCACCAATCAGACACAAGGCTCATTGCCAGAGCCTTGCGCATCCAATGAAAGAGCGGGTACGTGCACATCAAAGTAACCACCACATAATTACTTCTCTGTGACTTGATCTACTCTTTTCTATATAATTAGAATCCCCTTGATGTGTGGGGAGCGGTGGTGGGTGGCAGGTCAACCGTGCCACTTCCATACTCCGGACACCAAGGTCAGCCACCAAAGAGCAAAAATAGATAGAAATGATAAGCTACTTACGTGATGAGATGCATTAAATAAATGAAAAAAAAATGTAAACATAATGTGGACCGACAATAGGAAGCCGTAGACCAAAATCTCTAAATAGTATAAAACAAATTTAACTTCATTTGGATTTTTTTTTTATTCTGGTTGGTCCATTTTTGTATTTTTATTTATGAAAGTATTGTTTTCGCGGCTGCGAGATTGGAGTTATGCCTTTGAAAAAATAGCGTGTTTTATATCTTCAATCTTCATGCTTTGATATCAATACAGCACTATTTACTTTGACCGTTAGAGCGCGATAAAATGTAAACAAGAGAAACAATTTGGAACACGCCCGTGCGTGCGTCCGCGAACGAAAGTCGAAGTTGGGGAATGACCTTGGGACATGGGACCTTGTGACACTGGGACGCGAGTTGTGACGTCAGAGGATCACGTGCGCCAATCAGCAGTTAGGTGTCCGCGGACCAGCTACATTGTATAAAGCCTGATACCGACACTAATGCGCGGATCAAGTGCACTATCGTCGCTACGCGCAAATGTTGCGCAGTGTTGTCATTGTGTGTCGTGTAGCAACGGAACTTTAAGTGGCGACTCTTATCATTTCACTGATGGAAAGTTTGTCACAAAGTTCAATACAGACTCCCATCGCAGTTTCTCGCATATCTAGGTAGTATGTTTTAAGACGAGGTAGTCTAAAAAAGGTTTTTTTTTTTTTTTTTTTTTTTTNTTTTTTTTTTTTTTTCGTTGTTTGAGTTGAGTTGAGAGATTTGGGCGACCCTTAACAACGAGGTCTTGAGAGACGATGAGGGAGAAATGAGGTGAGAATAGAGCAGCGCAGGAATGCAAGGGTGGGGGAAACGGGAGATCCCAGAGAAAACCCGCCGACCAGCGGCATCGTCCGTCACGATTCCCACTTGCGAAAGTCCGGGAGTGACAGGCAGGGGATTTAACCATGTTCGCCTTGGTGGCAGGCGAGCAGTCTAACCGCTCAGCCACTGTGGCCCCACCGTTGTTCGAGAGTTTCAAAATAATATTTGTAGAATACGTGTTAACTTTTAACTCCTATTCCTTCCTCGTCTCGGGTATATTTTCTTTTCTTATGAAAACATAGAGGGGAGACGTTTGACAGTTTCGTCGAAAATCCCGTATTTCGAACATGCTGCAAACGTAACCGGGCCGTGGCATCTGCATTGAATCATGTTTCTGTTTAATTATATATTGTAAATTCTAATCAGTGGAAAACCACTGATTTGCAGTTAAATTCAACTACTCGAATCAGTCAAAATGGCTCCACTTCGAACCAGCTGTTTCAGTGACAGAATTTTACTGATTCAATAAATGACGTGAAAAAATTTCACTGATTGAATAAGTGGCGGCCAATTGCGTGTGGAGAATTAAAAATTGTTTTTTTCCTTAATTTAGTCAAATAATTACGAGAAATAAACATATAATGATAGTTACTAATATTATTGCGCAATTTACTGTATTTTAAAAAAAGTAAAATAGTTTTTGCAGGTGGTTAGGTANACCGGGCCGTGGCATCTGCATTGAATCATGTTTCTGTTTAATTATATATTGTAAATTCTAATCAGTGGAAAACCATTGATTTTCAGTGAAATTCAACTACTCGGATCAGTCAAAATGGCTCCACTTCGAACCAGCTGTTTCAGTGACAGAATTTTACTGATTCAATAAATGACGTGAAAANAATGGCTCCACTTCGAACCAGCTGTTTCAGTGACAGAATTTTACTGATTCAATAAATGACGTGAAAAAATTTCACGGATTGAATAAGTGGCGGCCAATTGCGTGTGGAGAATTAAATATTGTTTTTTCCTTAATTTAGTCAAATAATTACGAGAAATAAACATATTATGATAGTTACTAATATTATTGCGCAATTTACTGTATTTTAAAAAAAGTAAAATAGTTTTTGCAGGTGGTTAGGTANATGATAGTTACTAATATTATTGCGCAATTTACTGTATTTTAAAAAAAGTAAAATAGTTTTTGCAGGTGGTTAGGTATGAGCCCACGCCATCCCCGTATCAGCTTTTAGCCAGTCTCACCTCACCAACTGAGCTACCAAGTTAACGTGATGTAAGGAGGGCAAAATCTATTTAATAAAAAGAGAGATATTTCACTGAAAATTGAAACCGACGCAAGAGATGAAGCATTGCGACCTACCGGACTCGTTTCATTTAATTGGTAACCCTGCAGGTTAAAGGTTGGCCGTTAGAATGGTTTCCTCCGGTGAAAATAAAGGAAACATTCTCTATCTCGCCCACTAGCAAAAAGTAAATGGCTCGGTTAACGCAGGCCTGGATATTATTCCCTACACAAACGAAAAGTTGAACGGTAACGCCTAAATAGCAGGCATCNCTCGGTTAACGCAGGCCTGGATATTATTCCCTACACAAACGAAAAGTTGAACGGTAACGCCTAAATAGCAGGCATCAAAAATAGTTAACTCACGAATAACTATTCTGAGTCATTTTCGACATTTCCTTACCAAGTATTCCAGGGAAACTCTTGTGTTTAACTACATATATTTTTATAACATTNGAGTCATTTTCGACATTTCCTTACCAAGTATTCCAGGGAAACTCTTGTGTTTAACTACATATATTTTTATAACATTAAAAAACCACAGGTTTCAAAATACATTAAGTTACCGGTTTATCTGGCACTTGAACTGCGCTGCAGTGTGTTTGAAAACAACGTTTATTTAATAAATTATTAAGCTTATTCCCGAAGCGCTTATCTACAAAAAGAAAACAAACTTTTTCAATTGCTGTCGATTATTACCGAGACATTATACACAGAAAAACTATTTCAGAGCACTCCAAAACAGCTAGAACAGTTTACTCAAAGCTCCTAACTCAAAATATTCGAGTCAGATTCATAGAAAAGTACTCGGACGACCCGCATTGAAGCGTACAACGGAATTTCCACCAATAAAGTGATAGGTACGTGCAGCGCGACGCGAACTCTGCACTCCAGTTCAGAGCCTTGCGCGTAGAGGCGATGGCGCACTTGATGCGAGTTGAAGTTTCGCTTTTATCGCCCCAGAACTTCTCGGTTTAAAACACGGGAAATTGTAACACGTAGGGGGGCCGATAAATTTAGATTTTTTTATGAGAGGGTTCTGTATTTCTTGTTTCACGGAATATTTCTTTGAAAACAGCAACTTCCATGTCCTTTTCTATTCACAATTTAAGATGTACACGGAAACAGAAGTTTCATTAATTATTTCCAAAATGAATATTGGTAAAACTTGGCGTGTCCTAGCGAAATGTATTTTCCATTAGGGCTACGACAGTCAGCAAGTCACCTGCTTCGGGTTGGCTCGGGATTGCTCGGCAATACTCGGTGCTTCGGCAGATGGTTCTTCGCATAGCTTCGGAGAGGTTGTTGAAGTGTTTTCGCCAGTGGCAGTCTCAACGTCTTTTCACTTGAACACAAATGAAACGCTGAACCAGGCGGTGTCATACGATAGTTCAGCTCTGAAAGTACCACGTGCTCTGCGAGGCAGAAGAATTTCCCGTTCCTAATAATTTCATTTGTATGGTCCAAAGCTCTTTTATAGATACATCATCATCTGTTTGTC
Organism: Clitarchus hookeri; assembly: GCA_002778355.1. Taxonomy (NCBI): domain Eukaryota; kingdom Metazoa; phylum Arthropoda; class Insecta; order Phasmatodea; family Phasmatidae; genus Clitarchus; species Clitarchus hookeri. Next base: position 375,986 of record NQII01002057.1, read on the forward strand.
TTTACTCGCCTTTTCCCATGGTTCTCTGTTTTCAGGTTAAACTGTGATTACGCTTTAGCATGTACTCTTAAGCATGTTTCTGAACATACCCCGCCCTTCAGAAACAACTCGATTTTATGGTGTGGATTCCTTACACCACTATTCTCCAGTGGGGATTGCATTGGATGTTGAAAGAGTCGCGTGTGTGCACGTACGGTCAGAAAAGTTCAAATGCAAATATAGCTGAAAATGTTCCGCATCTCCGATAGGAAATCGAACGGCGGATATTCGTGTAAATGTGCTGGTCTTTCGAAAATTATGACAAAAACAAACACTTTCATTACTTTTGACCCCATGACTTTGACAGCTGTGTCGGCGTGGGACAGGTCAATGTTGAGTGAGTTTTTCCCCTNTTCATTACTTTTGACCCCATGACTTTGACAGCTGTGTCGGCGTGGGACAGGTCAATGTTGAGTGAGTTTTTCCCCTGCTGTTCTTCTGCTAATCTTTGTTTATTTCTTTTCAGCCTTCCTTTCTTGATTCACCAATTTCCACGTCTGCAGAAGAGCTCTATTGAGAGCTGGAATGTATTTATATTATCACTACTGTTCATGTTATTAATTCTGTAAAGGGTCATTATGTAAATAAACAACATATAAAATCAAATTAATCAAGAACATGCACAGAAGACGAAGATTCGGTCTACCTCATCTTCGGTCTACAGTTCAGTGTAAGTGACTGCATTGCGGATCACGTTTTCTAGGAACACTTTTCGAGCATCGTCTCACGTCTCCTCGTGTAGATCAGCCCGGAGATACGCTTCACTCCGCCGCGCCTAGCCTGCGATTGACCGGCTTGGTGATTCCCTGGATGTTATCGCGCAGTAAATTTCTTTGGCGCTTGGCTTTACATTTCTTCAGATATTTTCCACCCTTTCCCACGTCCGGCAGATTCAGCTTGCTTGTGTTACGACTGTGGGCCTCAGTTTAGATTTATATCAACTTCAAATAGTTTACAAGCGAAGTAGCAAGTTATCTGCAAAATAATGTGTTAAATAACACTACCATAGTAAAAATATTGCTACAAACATCTTAGAGCGTATCCAAGTTCACAAGTGTTGTATATATATATATATATATATATATATATATATAATAAATTTATTAATTTATTTATAATATTATAAAAATAAACATAGCTATTATGCACAAAATACGACTGCATATCCCTACTATTAGTAAATATTATTCCTGCCAGTGATCGCAAATTTTATGCCAATCTCAGTTATAATTAAAATCCTTGTCTTTGTCTTATTACTAGCTGCAGTCACTTAACATTCACTTATTATTTACGCATATTCTATAATAATGTCCACTGCTATATGCACATTAATATCATTCCAGTTGTCTACAACTCACGCATCAAGTCCAAATTCTCTATAGTTCAGAGGCCGCGACTAGGTATAAATTGTAACAATTTTGTAATTATTTATTAGTTTAATTTTTTTTAAGCAAACCGATGACTTTAACGTACACTTTAAATCAGAATAAGTGAAATTTTCACAGTTTAAATAAGTTAAAGGCACCTGATTTATTCAGNACAAAATACGACTGCATATCCCTACTATTAGTAAATATTATTCCTGCCAGTGATCGCAAATTTTATGCCAATCTCTGTTATAATTAAAATCCTTGTCTTTGTCTTATTACTAGCTGCAGTCACTTAACATTCACTTATTATTTACGCATATTCTATAAAAATGTCTACTGCTATATGCACATTAATATCATTCCAGTTGTCTACAACTCACGCATCAAGTCCAAATTATCTATAGTTCAGAGGCCGCGACTAGGTATAAATTGTAACAATTTTGTAATTATTTATTAGTTTTATTTTTTTTTAAGCAAACCGATGGCTTTAACGTACACTTTAAATCAGAATAAGTGAAATTTTCACAGTTTAAATAAGTTAAAGGCACCTGATTTATTCAGNCTTTAACGTACACTTTAAATCAGAATAAGTGAAATTTTCACAGTTTAAATAAGTTAAAGGCACCTGATTTATTCAGCCGTCCTTTCAGTAAATTTAACTGATAAATTTGTGGGAAAGTGCCAGCTTTCCTTCACTTCTTGATTCAGTGATATTCTCTACTGATTCATCAACCATTTCATTAGTGGTTTTTTCAGTGATTTGTTTTTTCTTAACTAATTGATAAGTTAAACAAGGTGTATAAAATTAAATAAAAACATATAAACTTATAATTAAAATTTTAATTGCGTCTATTATAATACTATTTTACGAGGCAAAATGAAAATTCAGTCTTCCATTCAGTTTTTACGTCTTCAATTTCGTGTTTAAGTTATCATCGTAACGCTCGGTTTGAAAGTTTAAACTGCATTAAATGTGGTGAAGTGAGGATACTAGGTTATATTTGTATTAACAATCCTGATGTTACCAATTAAAAGAAAAACGAATAGAAAAGGCATACAATTTAATGCTACATACTTTCTATAAATAATTATACTACATGTATTTTCCCTCTTGAATTTAAAGTTTCTTTGATAGCGCATTTGGTAAGGTATGGGTATATAAGGTGGATGCTGTGGTTTCAAATCCCGTATACCACAAAGTTTTGGTTGCTTTTTTTAAATTACGTTAGATTGCACAATATAAACAATGACTATCGTAAATATGTTGATTAATTGTAGTTATTTGCCTAAATTCAATAAAAACAATAAATAAATCGCCGCACCTGTTGGCTGTCACTTATTCCATCATAGAAATTGTTTCACTGAAGCAACCAGTGGTTTTTCACCGATTCTAAGTTGAACCACTTTCACTGATCCGAGTAGTCGAATTTCACTGCAAATAAGTGGATTTTCACTGATTCGAATTTACAGCGTGGTCTTTATTTTTATCCAGTGTTTTTAGTGCTCCTGAACAACAAGGCCTTATATTAAAGGAACACATTTTGTGAGGACATGACAAGGAAGAGTCCATCCTAGCATTCACCGGCGTTGAGAAACCAGAATAACCCTACCAGGATTCGAACCCAGGTCCTCCCGAATGCAAGCCGAGTGATTTACCGCTGCGCTACCTCGCTCGGCACTATATTTGAAAATGTGTTCGCATTTGTACGCTTGTCACATTTGTAATTTTTTTCTCTGGAAGTACCGAAAGTCCTCGTAGCTCATGGCGACCTTGAGCCACTCCCACAAAGCAGCAACGCCTCGTTCCGTCGCGTCTGCAGCAATATTTGGACGTGAAGTGTGAGAGTGCTCGGCCTTGAGATGGGGTAAGAAAGTTCGCCGTATTTATTTTCCCGCAGTTGGTAGTAGGAGGCGAGGAGGTACGATGGCGCCCTGGAACATTTCCTGCCCGGGGCGCGGGAGAATATTTCAGGGGCACTTGCAAATAAAACACGAGCGGGAGAGAGAGAAGGAAAGAGAGAGAGAGAGAAGGAAAGAGAGAGATAGAGAGAGAGAGAGAGTATGAAGCAAGCAGAATGAGATCTGCCCATCCTCTCGACTCGTTTGCCGCGCACATCTGTCTGCTGCTGGGATACTCATCTCGTCCGCCCACGCGACTGCAAATGTACACGTTGCAAAATGTAATCGTTGTACTTTTTTTTTTTTTTTCGTAATACTCTACCAAAATAGTCCCCAATAGCATTTCCGCGCTGCAGTTTAATTTATATTGTAAGAACAGAATTTTTTTCTTCCAGAAATTAAATTTCACTTCTGTACTGAAAAACGAGGTTTCAGTTAACAAAGTAATATTTTGTATGATCTCCCGCAGCATAACGATCGGAAAAACAGATTATGTGTTTTTTTTTACACCGCGGGCTGTCCTGTAATTTTGTACATCTTTACAAGTCATTCTTGTCGAAGTGTGTCAGACTGATCGGCGACAAAATGTCTGTGCGACACATGTCAAAATGGAATGATGGCTCTTGCATATTTCCATATTGTGTTATTGACGTAAACTCCTTGTATTTTGTGTTCGTAAGTTTGCAGCCGTTTATACGCATGTTACCACACCAGTTAATAATTCGTTCATTGTGGGTATTTCCTCCTCTTTATTAGCATTCCCCTACCACAAAACAGTGTTCATTTTAATACGTTAGTAAGATACTAGCAGTATGTAATGTATCGTGTTTTCAAAACGGTATTTATTCCGATATTTAAAAAGGATTTTGTGACGTTTCCGGTTCCTATATTCTGCGAGAGGCGTGAGTCGTTTAAGCTGGCACTACACGTTACCCACTCTCTGGCACCTTCTCTTATACCCATGGGCACAACAGAAGGCATACANATCTCCCGCAGCATAACGATCGGAAAAACAGATTATGTGTTTTTTTTTACACCGCGGGCTGTCCTGTAATTTTGTACATCTTTACAAGTCATTCTTGTCGAAGTGTGTCAGACTGATCGGCGACAAAATGTCTGTGCGACACATGTCAAAATGGAATGATGGCTCTTGCATATTTCCATATTGTGTTATTGACGTAAACTCCTTGTATTTTGTGTTCGTAAGTTTGCAGCCGTTTATACGCATGTTACCACACCAGTTAATAATTCGTTCATCGTGGGTATTTCCTCCTCTTTATTAGCATTCCCCTACCACAAAACAGTGTTCATTTTTATACGTTAGTAAGATACTAGCAGTATGTAATGTATCGTGTTTTCAAAACGGTATTTATTCCGATATTTAAAAAGGATTTTGTGACGTTTCCGGTTCCTAAATTCTGCGAGAGGCGTGAGTCGTTTAAGCTGGCACTACACGTTACCCACTCTCTGGCACCTTCTCTTATGCCCATGGGCACAACAGAAGGCATACAAGTTTCTATAGCAGAACAGAGGAAAGAACGCATCCGTTCATACCCAAACGTTACCTAAAGTACTAACAGAAAATTGTAAATGGTAGGCAAAACAACTCGCAGGGGGGCAGGGGTGCAAATGCAAGTAAATGTTATATATAAGCACTCTGTGGTGCATCCCAAAGTACGAAGATTGTTTCTTTCCCCTGAAGACTACATTTATCTAGGTTTCTGTGTACGAGTACTATTAATGTATGGAATATGATATGAGTAACGGCACTGCTTGTGTATGGAAAACAAGGCACTGTACACACATGTATGTACGACGGACAATTACGCTACGCATTAAAACATCAGAAAATTATTTAAACAGCCGCGTAGCCAGGAAATGGACTAGCGCTACGTGGTGTTCATACAACGAACTACAGACTCTTACCTGCTGGAGTGGTCAGAAACTTTAACCTGGGAAGTCCACTCTATGTATCTTTACCGAATCGTAAGAGTCAATGAGCATATAAACTTTGCTGAAGTCTAATAAGTTCAATTTCCAGCATGTTGGTTATTATAACGCGAAATTGAAATTATAGCCTTAAACATTTAAAGTTCATGGCTTTGATAAAGATTACTTACTAAGCCACAAACTGAACGAAGAAAATAAGTAGCACTCTATACTAAAAATGTCCGCAAATGTGTTAATTTGCACAGCATAATTGCATGTACGAGTGTATCTCGCTTTATGTGTTTCGCGCCCATTTGATTCCTTCATATACACGAAATGAGTGAAAAATAATTCAAATGCCATAGTGTTTTGTAGATTATCAACACATAAAATGAGGTGGTGCACTGGTAACACAATGGACTAGTATTCACAAGGAACCGGTTTCGATACCCGTCTGGCAATGATTTTCCGAAGTCACTCCAGGAAAATGCACCTATAGTACATTGACACTTCCCATTGCTCTCTAATCGTCCAAACAAGTTATTTCGGATCTAATAACCCATGCTGTGGACGAGACAAGGTGCAAATTGAAAATCTTAACACGCCCTACAATTTATGTAGTTGGTCTCGAAAGGAAGGTTGAAAGAATCCGTTAGTTCCCCCAACTTCGGGCGACTGCCAAGAAGGCTGGAGGCTCCAGTAATAATGAATGAATTCGCCTGGAGTAATATCCCGCGCGCCAGAACAGAAGTTGCAGGTGAACATATGCAACGCTTCGTGGGCTTTCGAAAGGATGGAGGGGGGTCGAAGCAGGGGCGCGGAGGTGTAATATCAGTTGGTGTGGCTAGGGAATTTGTTCGCCGACGATTTTCCCGGTGCTGTGGTGTCGCGGGTGGATTGCAAAGG
>NQII01002057.1:382162-397449 GCA_002778355.1 Clitarchus hookeri
GTAATCCCCAGGGCGAGCGGCGGACATATAGCAAAAGGGGCCAAAAAGGGGAGGGGTTAGATGATTTAATCTTTCACGCAGCATCCGTCCGCTGCAGCCACGATGAAATATTTAGAAATAAAAGAATTAAAGCCCTCCCTTTGCCTGTTGACGTCGGTTGCAAACTGGGAGGACGCCCAACAGACCGCTAGTGCGGTTAGCAGACTGGATTTTGTTGGGAAGGGTGTCAGTGGGGTGATGGATGGCACTTCGTTTGCCAAACACCACCATACCTCTCCACCCCAGAGTGCACATAGTAAATCGAAGGTCAGAAGGGTGTACACGTGACCTTCGTCCGAAAGCAATCTAGTGCTATCCAAATAAAAGAAATGGCTCCACGAGATTAGTTTTAATTGAGTTATGGGAGTTGTGCGTAAAAATCATCGTTTGTATTATATTTTTTGCGAACACTCTTCTACTTGTCGAAAACATTTACAAAAGATAAAACATTTCGCTCTACAGATTGGGCTCCACGACAACTCCCCCACCAGCAGTGGTGACGCTAACAGCAGTTCGCCCTCCGCAGCTCTCGCACACTATCGTTCGTAGCCGTGCGCACAGGCACTCGCCCATTGCACCGTATGTCATTAGGCTAAAACAACGCGTAGGGCCAAAAAACTATTTTCGAACTTTTTGACACAAATTTAGGGAATGTTATGAACAAAGTGCGTGCGTGCAGCAAAGTGAAATGTCTGAAAGCGGAATGAATCCCTTACAAATCAAAACAAAAAAAACTGGCCCATGTGAGGATCGAACCCACGACCTTCGCGTAATTAGCACGACGCNATCGAACCCACGACCTTCGCGTAATTAGCACGACGCTCTAACCAACTGAGCTAATGGGCCACTTGTCTTAATGTTAATTCTGCTAATATTTATAATACTAGTAATAATTCATACGGTTTTAGGCTCCATTAGTGTTCGCGGATGTCCGTCTAACGCTTTCCAAATTTTTGATGTCAAAGTTAACCAGAGTGACGAATGCCTGGATCATGTAGAGCTTACATAATTAGATATTACAGCGTTATTTATGACAAAAATTACCTACTTCTTCGCTGCTTATTAATATTTTTTTTCTGATATTCGTTACAAATTAACTTTCGTAAATAATTCGCATCCAGAAGGAGACGTATTATATATTAAATGCAACTTGCAATGGCCAATAGAAACTATGATAAAAAATAACTGTTCACATTAAGACAAATTGGACATTTATTTGGGCAACAACGCACCGTCGAAAACCACACTTGCTTTATAGTTGCTTTATCTCTAGGGAGGATACATGTGGCGACTGTCAACCCTCCGGCTACGGCGGTGTTTATATTGACGATTCGTGTTCCTACACCGAACTTCAGACCCATGGTGTACCACTGGAGGTACGGGATATTGCTCCCGCGGCCTCCGTACAGCGGTTCACAAGGGCTCTGCTGGTGGCCGGTGCACAGACCGACCGCCTAGTATGATCATTTTAGATCCTTCCGGCTTAACGGACTCTTAGTTATCGTTTCCTCTCAGAGGGGATACTGCCTTAGAGGCGTTCAGGCATAATCCCACGGTTGGTAGCTTCGCACCACCGGTCTTTCGACCGAGTGCATGAACCAACGGCCCATACCTGCGGTTCCTCTCGTACTGAGCAGGAATACTGGGGCAACGACGGTCTAATCCTAGCTCTAAACTAACCTGTCTCACGACGGTCTAAACCCAGCTCACGTTCCCTGTTGGTGGGTGAACAATCCAACGCTTGGCGAATTCTGCTTCGCAATGATAGGAAGAGCCGACATCGAAGGATCAAATAGCGACGTCGCTATGAACGCTCTGCCGCCACAAACCAGTTATCCCTGTGGTAACTTTTCTGAGAACTCTTGCTGAAAACTCCTCAAGCCAAAAGGATCGATAGGCTGTGCTTTCGCAGTCTCTACACATACTGAGTGTCGGGATCAAGCCAGTTTTAGCCCTTTTGCTTCACCCGAGGTTTCTGTCCTCGCTGAGCTGGCCTTACGACACCTGCGTCATCATTTGACAGATGATTTAGAATGAAGTTATAACCTGGAGTTAGAATGAATTTAAAATAAAGTAGTTAGTGCTGTGCATTTCAACTGAAGATATCACAAATAATAAACATACTTTAAATATTAAAATTACTGGAAATCTACCAAACTGTAATATTTACTACTTATGAAGACAGAAAATTAGTACTTAATGTGAAAAATTAGAAATATATTTATGTCTGCTTATCTTTATTCCTTCCACTATTTCCCTCTTTATTCTTTCAATATGCGTATGCACTCATAGGTACTTCTCTTAAAAATCGTTTGTCCTAAAAGTGTTTGCCCTAAAATAGGTTTCCTCTAAAATAGCTTGTCCTAAAATCATTTGTCGTAAAGTCGTTTGTCCTAAAATCTGTTTGTTTAAAGAAGTTTAGCCTAAAAGCATCTGTCCTAAAGTCATTTGTCCTAAATTACATTTTCTGTAAAAGCATTTATACTAAAAGCGTTTGTCCTAAAATCGTTGTTACTTCAAAAATTCATTTGTCCTAAAGCCATTTATTTGTCCTAAATGCGTTTGTCTTAAAATGTTTTTTCTCTAATATCGTTTGTCCTAAAATCGTTTGTCCTAAAGTCGCTTGTCTTAAAATATGTTTTCTATAAAATCCTTTGTCCTAAAATAGTTTGTCCTAAAATCGTTTATCCTAAAATACATTTACTTTAAAATCCTTTGTCCTATAATCGTTTGTCCTAAATTCGTTTTTCCTATGATTAAAATAAACGATTTTAGGAAAAACTACATGTATTCGATGCAACCACGATGCGGGACCTGCGACGACTAGATGTCCAGACATGATGCAGTACGACCATGCAAAAAAATTTAATTTTATCAATTTACAATTTTAGTGAATGTTATTTTCTCTTTACATATGTTCATTTAATTTACTTTTCAACACATTATATGATATGAAAATCTTTCGCTTGCCGAGTGCAGGATTCAAACGTCGACAGTCCACCATACTAACATATACTCCAAGGAGTAAGTTCCTGACATCATTCAGTAATATCGAATATATCATGACACAAATTATTTTATAAAATAAATTGATAAATTCCATTGAAATGAAACAAATTGTTTTAAAACACAGATTATTTAAAATACATTTACTTAGAGGCTTTCAAACACACAAGTTTTCGTTAATTAAAAATATATCTGTACGTTAGCTAACTTTTCGAACTATTTATGTAATAGAAATCACTTTACATTTGTACCAAACATTGATCAATTTGTAAGCATTTTATGTGAAGACATATTTTTTTCTAATAAAAAATTTACACTTTATATGTTTATTATAATTTGATGTCAAATACAAAATTTTTCTGTTTTGAGGCAGCCGTAATAACAAATCCTAAGTTGTACNCGTTAGCTAACTTTTCGAACTATTTATGTAATAGAAATCACTTTACATTTGTACCAAACATTGATCAATTTGTAAACATTTTATGTGAAGACATTTTTTTTTCTAATAAAAAAATTACACTTTATTTGTTTATTATAATTTGATGTCAAATACAAAATTTTTCTGTTTTGAGGCAGCCGTAATAACAAATCCTAAGTTGTACNTGTTTATTATAATTTGATGTCAAATACAAAATTTTTCTGTTTTGAGGCAGCCGTAATAACAAATCCTAAGTTGTACATATGAAAAAATTTACAAAGTAAACAAATTCCATGGGGTACCATGTGACAATATGTAATCACCAAATAACAAGTCGTATATATGTGAAAAAACTTTTATACATAAAGCATTTGTTGCATATTTTTAAAATTATTTTTAATATGTATGAACTGTTATTTAGTGATTACACATATGTCAAGCAGTAGCCCATGGCATAAGTTTATGTTGTATTATTTTTTAATTTGTACAACTTATTCAGTATTTGTTATTACAGTTTTAGCAAAACAGAAAAAATTTATATTTTACATAAAATTATTTAAAAAATATGAAGCGTATTTTTTTTACTCGAGTAAAATTTCATATCATAAAATGCGTACAAGTTAAGCAATGCTTGGTACAAAAATATAATTATTAATTTTGTGGTATCAAACACCCTTAATGTTAAAAATTTTGCACATGATAAAAAAAAAACAATTTCATGAAGAGTAACAAGTTCATCACTACCCAGCATGAAGCCACAGCATATACAGTATTTATGGTATCTGGCAAAAACATTTGAACCATTAGATGTAAATACCCATGCAAATATATACTTTAGTGTACTTCATATATTGTAAAAATTTAGCAGCTATCTGTGCGATAGGGTGCCATAGAGGCAGCCATGGTTCTATTACCAAGAAATAAAATTGCCAAACGAATTTACAAGACACTCGGAAAATTTATGTAGGTCTATGCTATATTAAACATATGTTAGATGTTCATTTAAATGTAATTATAATTTATAGATAGGAACACAAAACCGATAAGTACAGTGTACATATAATTGATGTTCATGTAATATACAGCATTTCATAACCTTAATTGGGATTATCTTCTCATATACGGTAANTGTACATATAATTGATGTTCATGTAATATACAGCATTTCATAACCTTAATTGGGATTATCTTCTCATATACGGTAAATACATGAAATACAGCTTTTTTTGGAAATGAAAAACTTGACATTTTGGTAAATCAATAAATATGCCTATCCTTTGTATTTAAATATATTAAAACTGTGGGTTATGTGGTTTTGTAGATCCATGAAACATATAATTTTATCATTTACTATACATACACTATACATAGAAATTTACAAATACCAACATTGAAATTATGTATGGATATTTGATGGACATATATTAAACAATGTTTCATAGCTTTTATTTATACATTTCCTTCTTGTTTATGCTATGCATACAATAAACTAACAATGGATATGAGATCACAGAAGATGTAAAATTAAAATTTAGCTATTGCATGAATGTATGCAATTCGTTGTTTATTGTGGGGGTAATTTTGGTTATATACATTCATTAATTTTAAAATACACTAGGCCATTCAATTACACTGATGGCTAATAATCTGTCTCAAAACAGAAGTCATGAAATTTACATCTAACTGTCTACTTGCATAATCCAAACACTTGTTGATAGTTAATATGGCAAGAAGACATTAGACAAATAGCCTTCCATTGATAAAAACTTTGTCTCTAAAACAATATTGGGCAAGAATGAATGAGATATTCTCTAGCTTACTGACAACACAAAGAGACTGTGACTGAATTGGCCCAGAATCTTCTTGCTGTGAGTTATCAGGACGACATAATTACTGTGATAGCCTTATTTTATCATATATACTATGCTGGGCCATTGTCTTTATGCTAAAGTTCAACAATGTGTCTTAAAAAGACAAAATGTTGCTAACAGGCAGCTGTATTCTTGCATATTCCTGACACTCGTCGGTAGTTNCAATGTGTCTTAAAAAGACAAAATGTTGCTAACAGGCAGCTGTATTCTTGCATATTCCTGACACTCGTCGGTAGTTAGTGTGGCAAGAGAGCATCTGACACACATCTTTCCAGTGATAAATAACCTCGTCTTTAAAACGACATTGGGCCAGAATAAATTATAAATTATCTGTATTACTGACAAGGCAAAGATACAGTGTCAGAATCGGCGAGCTATCAGCCCGACAAATTATTGTGATATCCGTCTGTTTTATTATTTAAGACACTGGGCCGTTGTCTTTATCCTAAAGTTAACAATCTCTCTCAAACAACACATCATACCGTTGATAGCTGACTATCTTCTGGCATATGAAAGACAGTTGCCGAGAGTACCGGTATCGGGCCGACAAGTTGTCGACACTTCGCCGACCGACAGGTTGTGTTTGCAGGGTTAGTATCGTTTCGTAAGTGTCGATTGTAAGTGTGTATGAAGTGGCGTTTGACGAGCTCAAGTTAGACCGACCGGTTGACAAATTCACAGTCCGACCGTTCGCGACATGCGAACTGAAGATCTGCCACGGAGAAACGGAGAAACCAGGCCGCGAGCTCCCGACCCCCCGACTAGAAGTCGGCCACTCTGCCCTTGAGCTACGGGGGGTAGAGCTTATGTTCACTTGGTGCAGATTACATACTCCAGCTATTAGACTGCTTTCGCGGTTGAGCACTTCTAAAAGCCGTACTAACGATCTGTTTTTCTTATAATTTCCCCCCCCCTTCCCCTTCTATCATACGTTAAATTAACTTTGCCATCAAAACGATCACTTTACCCACGCATCGTCCAAAGGGAAATCGTGGAATTAATAAGAACGCAAATGCGTCCCTCGTCCGCAAAACTCGTACTCAAATGTGTATTAAAAAAATGAAGTAAAGTTAAGTGAAGAGATTTGGGCGGCCCTTAACATCGAGGTCTTGAGAGCCGATGGCGGTGAAGCGAGGTAAGCGTGGAGCAGCGCCGCAGCGAAGCGGTGGAGGAAACGGGAGATCCTCGAGAAAACCCGCCGACCAGCGACATCGTCCCTCATGATTCCCACATGCAAAAATCCAGGAGTGACCCCGCCGGGCATCGAACAAGGTTCGCCTAGGTGAGAGGCGAGTAGTCTAAACTACGCCACCGCGGTCCCGTGTATAAAACAAGAGAGAATTACTTCGGCAGTCATAAATTTAAACGCTTCACTCGCTGTACAACGACAAGAGTTAGAAATATATTTTTGTTAATTCGTGGGTATCCTAAATAATATACTTTATGCCAGTTTGCACTGTAGAGTATATGTAGTTATGGGCAGTGAGATTTTCTAGACATTGATTTGTATAGTGTTATCTATAACATGAACACCCTTTAAAACAGTTAATTGTAATGTTTTGATGAGTACAAATATGAAAGTAACCAATGCTAGTCTATGTATTCATAACCTTTAGCTCAGCCCCGCTGGAATTCCCAGATCAATCCCAGGTCCGTGCGGGAAAGAATATTTTGGAAGGGAATCTCATGAGGGCGGTTATAGTCGAGGTGTAGGGGTTTTCTCATGGCATCCCTGTTTCCTCCTCCGTTTTCATTCCGCTGCCTCCCTACCCTCATGTCAAATACCTACATTTCTTACATAATTCCATTCCCTAGATGGCCGCAGATAAATGCATGTTCCTCGTGCAGGACAGTTGGATGCAGTTGGCGCCAATTTCCAACCGAGCTAATAGGCCACTTGACGCAATGTCCTTGTCACAGCTGTTATCATCATGATTATAAGTGTTTTAATTCATATGTATAGTACGAGGATCTGAAAGTTGATTCAGTCGTTCATCAATAACTTCCCAGTCCTAAAGTCCCCGGTTCGAACCCTGACCATGGTTACCGCGTAAATTCCCGGGCATAAACTTTCTTGTGGGGAGAATTACCGAAATTATCGCGGAGGGTATGTTTTTCTCAGGGCGCTACCGTTTCCTTCACCATCTTCTTTTCACCGTTGTTCCATCCCCATCTTGCTTACATCTTATATATTCTTCAAGTAGGCCGGATCTACAGGTGTGTCCTCGGATGGGGCATATGGTTAAATTAAGTAGCAAGCATTTAACTTTCACGAGGTGTATAGCACTAGCACATGATATGATAATAATTCAGCAGCAAATGGCCGCGTATAAATTCTATCAGGAGATGGAACAAAATTTTTATCCTAACGTGAACTGCCGTATAACGGAGCTGTGTGCAGTATGACATGCGTGCATGCAGAGTAGATGTTATAGAGTAGCTTCCGTGCCTTGCGAACATACATTCAAACAGATGTGTAGAAACTACAGATTTTGAAGCAGAGCTAGTCGTTGTAAAGAACGGTCTTCTTTGACAGGATTTTCCATCACTTAGATTGTTACTACAGAAATTTTCGACGGTGCAGGATCACGACACTTTTGAACAAAACCAAAAGTTTCTCTCCCCGTCTCGCAGAGACATGCAGCGGCATCACTAGTGACACTTGTTTTAACCTCTAATATCGCCAAGCAGCTTGTAGATGAAAGTGTGCATTGCTGACGTCCCTTAGGCTGTCTTAAACTGACACGCGGAAAATGGTGACTTAGTTTGTAGTTCTGTCGAAATTGTGTGCAATGGACATCTAATTATGTAGGCTCTACATTTTCCAGGCATTCGTCAGACTGGTTAACTCTGGCATCAAAAATTTGGAAAGCTTTGAATGGACATACGCGACCACTAATGGAACATTAATCACAAGGAATAATATCTGCATTATAAATACTAGTGTAATTGTAGAAATTACAAGAGGCCCATTAGCTCAGTTGGTTACAGCGTCGTGCTAATAACGCGAAGGTCGCGGGTTCCATCACCCCATGGGCCAGAGATTATTGTTTTAATTTATAAGGGATTCATTCTGCCTCCAGACATTTTCCTTATCTGCACGCACGCACATTCTTATTAATGGTCGCAAAAGTTGTGTCAAACAGTTCGAAAGTAATTTTTGCCCTGCGCATTGATTTAGCCTAATGACATACTGCCAAATGGGAGAAAACATTTTGTTATTTAAGAAATTAACAAAAATACATGAATTATTGTGAACTATTACGTTTTCCCTGAACTGAGTCTCGCCTATTACAACTAATTCCAAGCTACATGGCGATTTCACTTAAATGAAAATACTTTTTCTCTCGTAACATTATAAGTAAAACACAAGTAACATCGTTTTAAACAGAAGGTCTTGGAATTATATAAGTAGAGGATACATATTCAGAGAATGTCTAACGATCTAAAGAGAAAAATACATAAGTTTATTGATCGTAATTCGTATGCACTCTTCTTAATCAAATCAAACGATATTTTTTTTACATTGATATATATATTGTTATGTTATTCTTAAACAATTATATTTCATATAGTGAATGGTTAACTTATTGTTTAGAAAAAAATTAAACTCAACTTGTGTAATATATCATCAAAATGTAAGTTTGGCTGTTATTTGCTGTGTATATCTATCACGTGGTGGCTGCTTTACCGCTTAAACCCCCATCAAACCAAAGTATGTGAGACAAAGATTAGTGCAGTGCAATCAGCAAGTGTGTGGAATGACTGTCAGCGATTATAGACCACTAATAGTTACTTCCTACTTTCTCAACATCCGCCAATGTTTAATTATTAGATATTCCCCTTTTTCATGCAAACAAAATTTAAGTTAGTCTACAAACGACACAAAAGGGACACTTATCCACATTTTTGGGCACTGAGTCTAATAGTATTATGCATAACATCTGTTTCTCACAAATCCGTTTTTTCCCTCATTTTTAAACATGTTAAACTAAAAAATAAATTTTAAAATAACAAAGAAAATATTTTCAAGAAACATTTCTACTTTCGTTTTTAGAGAAGTAGCTAAAAAACTTGTGAAACATGACATATTTAATAAAGCACCAAACACGTCAAACATGGGATGATTTGTCTAAAATTTCATTTCAAAAGTGTGAATAAACTGCGAACAGACATTAATATGCATGCTTCAGTGACATATTTACTACAGGTTTGAACTAAATATAGAGTTTCAGAGAGGGCCAATCGTTGTGCAGCGAGAATAACACATGAGGATGAACCCTACCACTGTGAAGGGAAAAGTGGAATAACAATATGAAAGAGAGAGAGCGAGAGAGAAAGAGATTGTGTGTGATTTGTTCAAGATAATTGTTCGGTTATTAACATCGGTGTCTCGAGAGTCGATAGGTATGTATTGAGGTTGGTATGGTGGTGAGTGAAGGATGAAAAATGGGTGGTATATGGTAGATCACTAATAAAACTCACCACAGCATCGTCGGAAATCACTCCTACATCAGAAAGTCTAATGCCAAATCCAACGGGAATCTAACCAGCCTTGTCTTGGAGGGAAGAAGTATGGGTAACATGTTCGCTCCTGTAAGTCTCTGGAGGACCAAGGCAGACTAAAAGAACACAGGAAAGTTTCATCGTTCCTTTGGTACCACATCAAAAACACTTTCTCATTCGACTGTCAAAAAAAAACATAGCGACAAAACTAGTAGTTCCTATTTCTATTTATACCATTAAGAATCGAAATAAAGACTATTGTTAGCATTCTCGAAGTCTCGAATTTTATCCTCCCATTGTGACATTGACAATGACGAATTTGGTACCATTTTTTTTTATTTTGTTTAACGGGTGTCATAAATAAATGACGAGTGGTGATGAATCGTTTCAATCACTAATGCTGGGTTCATTTAATTAGACACGGGTGACAATGATAACAAGGTACGGACGGGTATTGGACACTGGCGAAATGAAAACCTCATTTAAGAGAGACTACGTTAAAATTATTAAAAATACAATGCAAATAACAATTGCTTAATTATGAGTTGTGTTGCCTCCCGTTCTTCCCTTTTGACGTAGATACAACAGGTATTTCCCAACATGAAACTACTTACCCTCTTACATTGCAGGACTACCTTTGTTTCTGTCGACGGCCGAACGTTGCTCAACATGCTCTATTTACAAGACTCATACAGAACGTAGCTTTGGAGAGCTGAGGCCAGTAGCTTCTGCCAAAAATTCATATCCACCATTCAGGAAGCCTTAGATTGAGCATGTATAGGACTACCTTCTGTATGATAGATAGCATTACGATATGTCTATGACATCATAGCAAACCGTATCACCGTATGTATCACCCCTAAAGAAAAAAACTATTTAATCTTATTTTATTTTCTATGGTGCTTTGTAGATTGAAGAAGTATCCAATTTGTCATTATGTGAACAATTATTTTTATAATAGTCTCCCAAGGTCATTGCAAATTACATTTCTTTCATACGTCTCATTCGGGATGCAATTTTATAAGAAAGTTAGTTTGCAACGAATGTACAGAAACAATATTCGTAATAAGTGAATTAGTAGGTAATTTTTGTCCTCGATAACGCTGAAATATCTAATTATGTGGGCTCTATATTTTGCAGGCATTCGTCACACTAGTTAACTCTGGCATCAAAAATTTGGAAAGCTTTGAATGGACATACGCGACCTCTAATGGAACATAAAGCCCAAGGAATAATATCTGTGTTATAAATACTGGTACAATTAAAGATAGTACACGAGGCCCATTAGATCAGTTGGTTAGAGCATCGTGCTAATAACGCGAAGATCATGGGTTCGATCCCCCCATGGGCCAGCGATTATTGTTTTAATTTATAAGGGATTCATTAAGCCTCCAGACATTTTCCTTTGCTGCACGCACGCACATTCTTCTTAATGGTCGCTAAAGTTGTGTCAAAAAGTTTGAAAATTATTTTGGCCCTGCGCATTGATTTAACCTAATGAGATACGGCCAAATGGGAGAAGAAGTTTTGTTGTTTAAGAAAAAAAAATGTATGAATTAATGATTACTATTACGTTTTACCTGATCAGAGTCTCACCTTTTACAACTGATTCCATGCTACATGACCGATTTCACTTAAATGAAAATACTTTTTCTCTCGTAACATTATAAGTAAAACACAAGTAATATCGTCTTAAACACAAGGTCTTGCAATTTTGTAAGTAGAGGATACATATTCAGAGAATGTCTAAACATCTAAAATGAAAAAGACATAAGTTAATCTATCGTAATTCCTATGAACTCTTCTTAATCAAATCAAACGAAATTTTTTTTGCATTGATACATATGTGGTTATGATATTCTTAAACAATTATATTCCATATAGTGAATGGTTAACTTATTGTTTAGAAAAAAATTAAATTCAACTTGGGTAATATATCATCAAAATGTAAGTTGGCTGTTATTTGCTGTGTAGAACTTTCACATGGTGGCTGCTCTACTTCTTAAACCCTCGTCAAACCAAAAAATTGTGAGACAAAGTTTGGTGCAGTGCAATCAGCAAGTGTGTGGAGTGACTGTCAGCGATTATAGACCACTTACGGTTACTTCCTACTTTTCTGAACCTCTGCCAATATTTTAGTTATATGAAATTTCACTTTGTCATGCAAACAAAATTTTAGTTAGTTTATAAAATACTCAAAAGGGACACCTCCCTACATTCTTGGGGACTAGGTCTAATAATATTTTGCATAAAATCTGTTTCTCACAAATCCTTTTTTTCCCTTATTTTTATTCACGTTAAATTATAAAATAAATTGTAAAAGAACAAAGAAAATATTTTCTAGAAACTTCTCTACATTCCTGTTGATAGAAGAAGATAAAAAACACATGTGAAACATGACATATTTAAGAAAGCACCAAACACGTCAAACATGGGCTGATTTGTCTAAAATTTCATACAAAAAGTGTGAATAAACTGCGAACAGACCTTAGTATGCACGCTTCAGTGACACATTTACTACAGGTTTGAACTAAATATAGAGTTTCAGAGAGGGCCAATCGTTGTGCTGCGAGAATAACTCATGAGACCGAACCCAACCATTGTGAAGGGAAAAGTGGAATAACAATATGAAAGACAGAGAGCGAGAGAGAAAGAGAGTGTGTGTGTGTGTTAATCAAGAGAATTGTGCGGTTATTAACATCGGTGTCTCGACAGTCGATAGGTATGTATTGAGGTGAGTATGGTGTAGAGTGAATGAAAACAAAGGGGTGGTGTACGGGAGATCCCTAATAAAACCCGACACAACATGGTCAGCCATCAGTCCTACGTGAGAAAGTCTAATGCCGACCCCACCGGGAATCAAACCAGGCTTGTCTTGGAGGGCAGAAGTATGGGTAACATGTTTGCTCTGGAAAGCCTCTGGAGGACCAAGGCAGACTACCTGAACACAGGAAAGTTTCATCGTTCCATTTGTCCAACCTCAAAAACAGTGTCTCGTTCCACTGTCCAAAAAAAAACATAGCGACAAAACTAGTAGTTCCTATTTATATTTCTACCATAAAGAATCGAGATAAAGTCCAGTATTAGAAATCTCGGAGTCCCAGAATTGGTCTTCCCAATGCGACATTGACAATGACGTATTTGGTCCATATTTTTTTATTTCGTTTAACAGGTGGCATAAATATATGACGAGTGGTGATCAATAGTTTCAATCACTAATGCTGGGTTCATTTTACAAGACACGAGTGACAATGATAACAAGGTATGGACGGGTAATCGATAGTGACGAATTGAAAACCTCATTTAAGAGAGACGACGTTAAAATTATTAAAAATACAATGCGAAGAACAATTGCCTAATTATGAGTTGTGATGCCTAACGTACTTCCCTTTTGACGTAGATACAACAGGTATTTTCCAACATGAAAATACTTACCCTCTTACATTGCAGGACTACCTTTGTTCTGTCGACGCCCGAACGTTGCTCAACATGCTCTATTTACAAGTCTCATACAGAACATAGCTTCTGCCGAAAATTCATATCCACCATCCAGGAAGCGTTAGATTGAGCATGTATAGGACTACCTTCTGTGTGGTAGATAGCATTACGATAAGTGTATGACATCATGGCAAACCGTTTGGCTGCATGTATCATCCCTAGAGAAAAACCAACTATAAATCATATTTGATTTTCTATGGTGCATTGTAGATTGACTAAGTATCCAATTTGCCACTATGTGAACCATTATTTTTATAATAGGTTCCCAAGGCCATTGAAAATATCATTATCTTTCATACGTCTCCTTCGGGATCCAATTTTATACAAAAGTTAGTTTGTAACGAATGTACAGTAAAAAATNCTAAGTATCCAATTTGCCACTATGTGAACCATTATTTTTATAATAGGTTCCCAAGGCCATTGAAAATTGCATTATTTTTCATACGTCTCTTTCGGGATCCAATTTTATACAAAAGTTAGTTTGTAACGAATGTATAGTAAAAAATATTCGTAATAAGTGAAGTTGTAGGTAATTTTTGTTTTAAATAACGCTGAAATATCTAATTTTGTGAGCTTTACATTTTCCAGGCATTCGTCACACTAGTTAACTCTGACATCAACAATTTGGAAAGCTTTGAATGGACATACGCGACCACGAATGGAACATAAAGCCCAACTAATAATTACCTGTATTATAAATCCTAGCAGAATTATAGATAGTGCAATACAAGAGGCCCATTAGCTCAGTTGGTTAGAGCGTCGTGCTAATAACGCGAAGGTCGTGGGTTCGATCCCCCCATGGGCCAGCTATTTTTGTTTTAAGTTGTAAGGGATTCATTCTGCCTCCACACATTTTTCTTTCCTGCACGCACGCACATTCTTCTTGATGGTCGCTAAAGTTGTGTCAAAAAATTCGAAAATAATTTTGGCCCTGCACATTGATATAGCCTAATGACATACGGCCAAATGGGAGAAGACATTTTGTTATTTAAGAAATAAACAGAAATATATGAATTGTTGTGTACTATTACGTTTTACCTGAACAGAGTCTCGCCTATTACAACTGATTCCAAGCTACATGACGATTTCACTTAAATGAAAATACTTTTTCTCTCCTAACATTATAAGTAAAACACAAGTAATATCGTCTTAAACACAAGGTCTTGCAATTTTGTAAGTAGAGGATACATATTCAGAAACTGTCTAAACATCTAAAAAGAATACTTCTTAAGTTTTCCTATCGTAATTCTTATGCACTCTTCTTAATCAAATCAAACGAGATTTCTATTTACACTGATATATATGATGTTATGATATTCTTAAACTATTATATTATATAGTGAATAGTTAACTTATTGTTTACAAAGAAATTAAATTCAACTTGAGTAATATATCATCAAAATGAGAGTTTGGCTTTTATTTGCTTTGTAGATCTATCAGGTGGTGGCTGTTTTCCTCTCAAACACACGTGAAACCACTGGATGTGAGACAAAGTTTAGTGCAGTTCAATTAGCAAGTGTGTGGAGTGAATGTCAGAGATTATAGACCACTAACGATTACTTCCTACTTTTCTGAACCTCTGCCAATGTTTTAATTATAAGATATTACACTTTGTCATGCAAACACAATTTAAGTGAGTCTATAAACGACCAAAAAGGGACACCTCACCACATTCTTGGGTACTGAGTCTAATAATATTTTGCATAAAATGTTTTGCTCACAAATCCGTTTTTTCCATTATTTTTGTTCATGTTAAATTATAAAATAAATTTTAAAATAACAAAGAAAATATNACAAAAGGGACACCTCACCACATTCTTGGGTACTGAGTCTAATAATATTTTGCATAAAATGTTTTTCTCACAAATTCGTTTTTACCATTATTTTTGTTCATGTTAAATTATAAAATAAATTTTAAAATAACAAAGAAAATATTGTCTAGATACTTT
>NQII01002058.1:0-17954 GCA_002778355.1 Clitarchus hookeri
TGACGGAAATTCTGGGCGTGGGTGAAAATTTCCGGGAAGTACCTATATCTCGCGACTCCGACGTGCTAGCGCGTAGATTTGGGTTTCAGCGAAAGATATCGTCTGTATCTGTCGATGTAAGCCGTAAAAGCCAAGTATTAAATTCGTTACTATCATTTCATTCCCTTATACCAAAGAAAATATTACCCGCTGGCGCAGACATATTCACTCACGTGAAACCCATAGCCATGCCCCCCAACTTTGCCCCAACCAAATTATTTTGGGGGTGTTTCTAAAGCCCTGTATTTTATGCCGGGTGGATAATCTGGGCGCGGCTTGCGAAATAAACAAATCTAAACTTAAGTTTAGCAACGACGCGTAAGTCACGAGACTTACTCGGGATTCGAATCCGGAACCGTAGTGGTCCGGAAGTAACTTCTTAGCAACATCGGTTACTGGAGTCGCCTTCTTGCTAGTTAACTGGCTTGATTAAGGCTATTGCCTACCTGGAGCTATTTTCACTTTGTAGACGCAGAAGCTTGACGTGTTCATCAAGTGCCTCGTCACACTACGCGCAAGACTTTGCTTGGTGTGCGGTGTTTTCGCCGTACTACGTGCACATATGAGATATTAAGCATTTATCTTATCATTTTGTTGATGGAAAGTCTACGCTAAAATTAAACACAGGCTTCTATTGTATACTTTCGCTTTTATCTGAATAGTAATTTTTAGATACAGCAATCTCGAAAAAGCAGTTTTTAGCAATGTTGGAGGGCTACAAAATAATATTTATCTTGAAAGGACCATTCTGTCCTCGTCTGGGGTATGTTTTTATATGTAGCTGAGCATAATAAAGACACACATAATAGTTTCGTCAAAAACCCCGTATTTCAAACATGCTACACCGCTCAGCGCAAGGTAGGTAGTCGCCTTAAGTACACACATTTTTAATTAGGCTTAACATGATATGCTAAATTTCAAGCATTTGAGTCCCGGTAAGTTGATGTATAGTTGGATAATACGCTCACAAATATTTAAACTTTAATTTCGTTTTTAAATAAAGCGGAGACCGTTCGACATATTCCGCCACTCTATAGCGGTAAAACTAAAATTGTAGTTCATTATTTAACAAGCGTCCTTCCCTTAGTGTGTGGAATGCGATCGGACTTAGTGCTACGGTAAGATCTAACTTGGGAAAACCTGTCCCAGGCCCACTTTGAAGTGTCTGACCGTTGTTATGGTGTGATCGGGCCTTAGCTGAATGGCTTGCCTGATCACACCTTCAAACATTAAACCTGGAAACGAGCGGGATTGCAACGCCACAATTTGGTCGTCGATCCTTGCGAAAGAAGACATTTGCAGAAATCCCCTCCACCGGTCACTGAGCGGGGCCGCAGAACCACGCGCTTGATATAGGCCAGCGTAACACCCGGAAGAGTCGTCTTTCGTCTTTAGTCCTTTGGGCGTCGACCCGACCAGCGAAGCAGACCAGGAAGATGGGTGTGTCCGGCCAGCGTTAACCGTCTCGTAGAATCAGCCTCCGGCTGCAACAAGGTGATGACTTTCCAGTTAGGTTTAAATAAAACGGCGTGAATAATAACGTAATTAAATAATCATCTTGGTATTTAATTTAAAGCTCCTCCAATCAATAGTCATTTAAATAGAAATTGTATAATCTTCATGTAATAAAACCTCATCAGATACTGTTGTGCTCTACCGAAACATGAGTCATTATTGAGCTGTGTCCCTAAATACTTTTAAGTACGAGCTAACTGAAAAGTTTAGTTTGTAACAACACATTTTTCATTAGGCTTAACATGATATGCTAAATTTCAAGCATTTGAGTCCCGGTAAGTTGATGTATAGTTGGATAATATGCTGGAAAATATTTAAACTTTAATTTCGTTTTTAAATAAAGCGGAGGCCGTTTGACATATTCCGCCACTCTATAGCGATAAAACTAAAATTAAAGTTCATTATTTAATAATCGTCCTTCCCTTAGTGTGTGAAATGCGATCGGACTTAGTGCTACTGTAAGATCTAACTTGGGGAAACCTGTCCCAGGCCCACTTTGAAGTGTCTGCCCGTGCAAAAAATCAAACCCATGCCGTCTGGCTAGAGTACACGCTCACAGCTCGTTCAACCAGGACAACTTGTTCAGTGAAGGAGAGGTCGGCAGCAGAGGTAGGTGGTGCGTGATGGATGACCGTAAACTTGTTAACGCTGTCGTCATTGCGCTTATTTTAGATTTCTACAAAAGAGAGATTTTCGAGTCAACATCCGCGACTTTGGAGGAATTGAAAACATTGTAATGAAGTTTTGCAGCAGGATGCTTCCGTCGTGAACAGAAATTCACTTCCTTATTGATTTGAAGTGCTGTCCAGGTGCTTTCGCTTCAACAACACACAAATGTACACGGTTATGCAAATTTTCACCTTGCACCGTAATTACTCTTCAACTGCGGTTAATATTTTACAGTTTGGAGGAAAGTTTTAAAAACGTGCTACAAATGAAAGTGTTTGTATTATTTTGTGTACAGCACATAACACGTTCTGATGAACTTATATCAGTTCCTTCGAAAGTGGAAATTCTTAAAGTAAAATGTAATATTCCCATTTCAGTGGAAGTTACAAGAACACGGAAAGTTCTGTGAACTAAATACCACTGTTTCAAATCACTGGAAGAATATTTTATGATTTTCTTGGAAAAATAAAACCAGTAACTATAGCATTCCCTGGACAAACGAGAAGTCGTAGTGACAGATATCTTACGTGGGCTTCGCTTTGCGAAGCCACACATTTGTTTTCTTCGCAGGCTAGAATTCAGTAACCTACGCGCTGAGATTTCTAAAGAGATTTTTTGAGCCTTAAGTGACAAGATGTATTTTTTCTTAGGTAATAAATTTTGGAGTGAGGTGCCGCGGGCTCACACCCCACGCTGTGAATATAAGCATAGACACAAATAAGAATTAACAATGATTTAATAACTTATGTTGCAATGAAGTTCCTTTCAAATGTAACATGCCTTCAGAACAGCGAGTTCTTATATAATAAATTATTTCAGTTCTATAAGCACATGTTCTTTAGACTCCTTTCTACAATTAAATAAAAATTAACAGGGATTCATATAACTCGCGTTGCAACACCTATAGTTCCTATCAAATGTGACATGGTTAGTGTTGTTAGGATGCACGCAGAATTTTCCAAGTTGTAGATGTATTCATTGCCAAGAAAACAAGGATAAATTTTGTATGCTAAGGAGTTCAGTGGTTAGTATGTTGTATACATTGTGAAGTTTTCCGTTAAGACTTCTGTCGATGTCGTTGAAGTTCAACCGATTAATAATTCTCTGATATTTTTGTGATGAAAATGCCATGCAGGATTAAATATATGCTGCTGATTTCACTGACGCAGTGCCACTTTCATTAATTTAAGTCTTGAATTAAGCGGATAATTAAATGGTTCGTGTGTGGCAGGGAAGGGAGTTAAGAGGATGCATCACCCGTGGAAAATGTTTGCTTCGTCCCGGCGGCAGATCGCCGACAGCTCTTCTTTCCTCTGTGGATGTCGTGTTCATTTCAAGGTCGCCAACACAACATTAGCTATCAGTCAGTCTCTTTCTCGTCTTCTTCGCTAGCTCTCATCACGTTTCCTCATCACGTTTCCCTCGCAGCAAAGAGCCGTATCATTATTCCTCCAGTATAGGCGTTTTTCTCGTGAATGTCAGTATCGTCAATGGGGAATCAGGCGCGGAAGATTTTAATTACGAGTACACAGTGATTCTTTAAAAAAAAAAAAAAAAAAAAAAGGTCGAAATAATATGGAGGCATGCTTGGAAAACTATTTTTTATAATCAAGTGAAAATACAAAAAATTCAAATTTATTTTCACGGTAATATCTAATTGATTAATTTTTTATTGAACTCTTGTTAAAAAAATGTCCGTGTATCAGATATTATGCACGTCGTCGCACAGGTTTTAAAAGTCTGCAGTACAAAAGCCAGTATTCCAGTTTTATAATAAACGAAGACTCCAGTTCCGAGTACCATCATCATCGGCAAGAGCGAATATCCACGCAACCAAAAGATTTACATCAGCCTTATTACAGCCTGTGTCAATTAGGTTTAGATTATACGCGTATTTCCTCGGTGTGTAGTAGAAGTCTTTTGGTTAGGCGTTCTATATCCTCAAGTGAATTATCCGCAGAATACTTCACGGGCTGTGTTTGAATTCACCAGCCAAAGGTCCTTACATGGCTTCGTTCCCTAGATAAGTGCACCGGGGCTGTGACGTCACATTGTCGCTGTCCTAATTCACGGCGAGGGCACAATTTGCACCCTAAAATGTCACCTTCACATATCCTACGCTGTAGGTTCCGTTTTTCATTTGTTTACAACGGTTATGCAGCTTCTTCCTGCCATTTGCTGGACACCGTTGTTCTTACCCATAAACCAAGGCAGCATAAGAAAATGCGTTTACATAACGGATTTATTATTTGGAACTTGTAATAACTACGAAACGAAAAGATGTTCGAAATTACAGCCACTTTGTCACGAAGGGCTCAAGGGAATGTGAAGAACTGCGGTTACTGAAGGGATCAAGGGCATGCGAAAGAAGGTGACAGTCAATGCGAGCACGCTACGGTTGAAGCAAGGAAGTGATAAAGGCGTAAACTGCCACACGCATCAGGTATCTCACCGCCGTTTACATGAAAACCACTGGAGCGACGTACAGTCTTTTTATTGTGCAAGGTGTAAATATGGGACCGCAAGTGGTCACCCCCTCAATTTTATTAACGAATAGAATAATTCCAATGCAGTTTTCCAGACAACTTTCGTAGTTATTTGCGTTGAATGTTTTAACACAGAGCAGTGTGAAAATGCAAATTTTGAAGAGTTTCACAACCAAACACAAGTTCTGAATTTTCGTCTAATAAATATAACGCAATTAGTGCAGCATTAATGTTCAATTATCAGTGTATCTGGCCGTTTCAAAACTATGCCTACCAGATAACGCTTGGATAAAATTTTGCGACTGCGTTTGAAGGCACTTGTGAAATTTAAACGTGCTGTAACAAGAATTGTTTGGTCATTTCATAGAAAAGAAAGTTATGGGACGTAAATGGAAAATTCAACATGACTGATAGACAGAACCTTAAGGGTCCGTCTACCTGGGACGCGAACTCGGTTGTAGTGTGTTTGTAATACACGTTTAAAAAAAAAACTGTTTCATGTATGCACAATATATTTACACACGAAAAGAAGTAACACTTCAGACTAGGGCGGAATACAATTTTCAACAGCAAACACTATTTTGAAACACTTTGACGCCGTTAAAAACGACAGATTCCGGCTGCTATAGCTTAAAATATATTCTGGGTGGATTACTGCGATACTAGTGTTAGGCCCTGCATTGAACTTTGTCACATATGCCCACCAATAAAATTATAGGGTCACCGCTTGAAGACCTGCAGGTACTCGAGGCACGACGAGAACACTGCACACCAGTTCAGAGCTCTGCGCGTAGTGGCGATTGCGCACTCGACGCGCGTAGCAGCGTAGTCCATATCACTCCCGCGCTTCTTGGCCTCATACGTGGAGAAAAATAGGCCGTTCACGGTTACTTCCAACTTTTCTGAAGCCCTGCTGAAGTTCTACTTCCAGAATATTCCTCCGCCTCATGCAAACAAAGATTAACCAAAAATATAAAATTTCACCAAAGGGACAACGCACAGGATTCGTGTGCTCTCAATGCAATGTTATTTTACATAAGAACTATTTCTTACTAGGCGTTACCAATACACCTACTTTCTCCCTTTTTTTATTAATATTAGTTATAAATGAAATATTATAATTTAAAGACAGAATATGAGTAAAATGTAAATTTAACTAAGAATAAGGTACTTTTATGTAAAAGCATGATTAAAACGCGTGTGGTAAATTACATATTTAGAAAACAGCCAAACACGCTATACATGAGGTAGGTAATCTTTCAAAGGTTTAATTCAAAAAGTGTGAAGAAACCGCGAATAAACTACCAGCTCCTGGTAGGCCGGCCGCTTAACCGCGAGGGTGCAGGCAGCCTCGTCTCCGGAGTGCTGACGTTGGCATGGGGCACACACACACACGTGCGTGTCGCACGGACGGGCGGTTCACGACAGCCCGTAGCATCGCCACGTGTCCTCCAGCAGAGTTGGCCAGCGCAGTCGGGTCACGTCCGAGGTTTATAATCCCCCGCCTCACCCTTCCTAACGCCCCCTCGACGCCCGCCTGCCTGCCGCGAGTAGGGAGGTTTACAAGGAAGGTTGGGTTCCGGACGGGGAATGCAGGACTTACTAGCCTGCGGGGAATCATAAAGACGACTCCTTCCAAGTCCTCCCGCCGATATACCAATCGCAGTTTCATTTCGCGTACATCATTTTACTGCCACTGCCGCGTCGTCCTTTTATGTACGTTACTCGACCCCCCCCTCCCCCTTCTTGACCATCGTCTAAGGTCCTGCACATTCCCAGTCTTTAGCTAGTTGGTTATCGTACCTGCTCTTGCGTGAACGGTCCTGATTTCTGTTCCCAGATTGGATACGAAGTGCACCAGTGTTAACCGGGGATTTTTTAACCCTCGCGTACTCATCACCCAACAATTTGCGTGCGCCTCATAAAGTCTTCAAATGATAATTCTAGTGCCTGGAATAAATTGGTTCCTGCGAAATAAATTGTTTGTGGCTGATTTTATAGATGTTATCCCAGGATGATGTTAGCATTTGCAATGATAGTGAATACTGAATACTCAGAAATAATCACGTTAGTAAGGGGAGTGGAGTGCAGGTTAAATTTTGATTTCTGTAGAATGAAGTTGACGTTCTTTCCTCCCCGCGCAAATAAAATTTAATTTTTTTATTGGATGTATAAATACATCTAGTTTTTTTTGCTTCGTAGTTGATTAGGGGGTAGTAGCAGGAGGGAGGCGTCAACTTAAAAACCAACATAAACACAACAAACAAGTACATGGGTGCATGGCGTATCCAGGGTTCGAACCGGAGACCTTGTAGTCGGAAGTTAACGTCTTGGCGACTTCGCCCAAATCTTTCTAATAAAAGAAACGCATGTTTGAACCATAGACGAAAGATGAGGTTGATACGATTTTGAGTCTTCTGCTCGTGTGGCGAACGTCGACTCGCCCATCTCCAGTAGAACTGTCAAAAGTCACGTGGTCAACAGTAGCGCATGTGTTCGTTTGGATTTGAATTTTCAACATAACTAATGTTTTATAAGAATAAAATAAATTGAGTAACAAAAAATACACCCTAGTTGCATTTAAATTAGGTTGGAGGAAGTAAACAGATATATCTAAATTTTTACATACTTAAACGGTGTTCTATAGTCTATTCGCAGTTTCTTGCCACTTTTCGAATAAAACCTTTGAAACATCAACTCCTGTATAACGTGTCTGGTTGTTTCCTAAATATATCGTGTATCACAAGCGTTTAATACTTGTGTTAACATAAAATTACCTTATTTTTTTGTTAAATTGAACACTTACCATGTATGAATTACAATATTTATATTTCTATAATCATACTGCTCACAAAAAGTTTAGCATATATCAGACTCCAGGATGTTCATATTGAATAAAAGTTGTACTCCTAATAGCACATAAAGTGGGGGAAAAAACAATACTTGTTGACATCATCCCAGTATGAAACAAACAAAAGGCATAAACTGAAAAATTACGTAAACAAAGAATCTCATGAGTTTCAATATCAATGAAACGGTCGTCTCAGACGCACTGACAAACGTCAACAACGTGTGGGACCTCCAAGATTTCTGAGGCACGCTTGTATCCGACGAGGCATGCCAAAAACAAGATCATTAAGCATTTCCTGATCATTAAGCATATCCCATTCCCAATTGCGGCTGTTTTCAGGGCCTGAATGGTCATAGATGATTGTACACGGTTTGAAATCGCTCGTTTGGCGATGGGCCACACATTTTCTATGCAGTTCATGCGAGCTGAATAAGTTAGCCAGTTCATTCTTCGGATCCCAGCGGGGAATATGCTAAACTTTTTGTGAGCAGTGTAATATGAATAAAAGTGGAGAAAGTAGGTGTCTTAGTAGCGCCTAGTAAGAAATAGTTTTAAAGTGAAATATTATTACACCGAGGGTGCACGATTGCGATACGCTGTCCTTTTGGTGCAATTTCCTAGACTAGGTTAATCTCTATTTGCATGAGGCGGAGGAATATACTGGAAGTATAACTTCATCAGGGCTTCAGAAAAGTTGGAAGCAGCCATGGATGGACTACAACATCAAATCTTAACCATGTTATAGTCCTGTTGGAACACTCGAACCCTATATTCTCCTCTAGGCTTTGAACACCACGCCACGGCCGGCCACAAGAGGTCGCCTGTGTCCCCGGCTGGCGGACATTATCTCGGGATATATCGCAGACTAAAGATGAGGTAGACCGATCTCGCTTGCTGCGCACGACCAATCTTCGTGCTCCAACCTTGAGCTGCTTTCCTGCCAACACGGCTAGAAAAAAACGGCGTGAATTGTATTTGAGGTTAGAACACTGTTTAGTAAACAAGTGGTTTGAGATATTTGACTTCTTCCTCTAATCAATTTGGAATGCAGTTAAGCTAAATTCGAATTGGTGAAAGTATTTTATTCTATGAAAGTGCTGGTATTTTGAGAATTCAGATATAAACAAACACGTTCACCGCTGTTGACCATGTGACTGACAGTTGCGTGTGTTTGGGGAAGATCAATGTTGGGCGCATGCGCAGAAGTCGAATAAGCGTTCTACCTCATCTTCAGTTCTACGGGATATTACTGTGTGGGTGGTCGGAGGGAGCGAGTGGCATGCGGAGACGTCGGTGGTACGGCGGGCCGCGATGTTGTCCACTGCCCAGATGTATTGATCTCGGGGGCCGTGAGTCATCGGACGCGGACAGACGTCCTCTGACATGACCGGGATTACGCCAGGCAAGGCGGAGGAAGGGGCCTGCAGGCACCGCGTTGCGGGGATACCCAAGCCTAGGGTTACCACACACCCTGGATTTAAAAAAAAACACCACATTCTCTCTGAAAGGACAAAAGGAAGACAATTTAATTTCATTAGAGCCGCATCATTTATACTTGTTAACTACCCATTAAATTTTTAGACGTAGCTGAGTCTTAATTATGTTAAAAAAAATTGTTGAAAAATATGAATAGTATTTTAAGAAATTATTTTCAAATGTTTAATTAACAACATAAAATGTTCTCAATTTCAGTTAACATAAAACCTGTACGCTAAGTAACAGAAAAATATACTTGTTTGCTTACAGTAGTTTTACACAGCAAAAAATTTTGATACACACATTGCAGTATGAAAAGCAACTCTAAATGAAATAAAATAAAACGTAAATCGAATTCGCATGGTTTATCAAACAACACACAGACGTCTATAAATAATTAACCAAGTGAATGTTGCACAAAACCTAATAAAATCAAAATAATGCACAAATACTGTCTTATATCAGTTAAAAAAAAAATCGGACATTTTTGCTCACTACAAAAAATGGACGCAAAACACATGTCCTTTTGCCGGACGTCTGGTAACCCTATCCGAGAACCGTAGAGTTCCAACAACCCTGCCGCGGGTGTGAACCACCTCCGCACATCGATATCTGTGAACACGTCCACACATAGACATCTCTAAAACATTGCAACAGCGATATAGCATTGATCTGGCAATCTATTGCAGTAGATGGAAATAGGGCATTTACTCGGAAGGAGGCAGGATGCGAACACGAGGACACACGGCCGCCATCTTGGATGACGTCATGAATTCGCTAATATAAATTCTCCTATAATAATTACATCAATGCTAATTGCGAATATGCTAATATCTCACACGCCAATCACGCACACGTCAATCACCCGCCGCCACCGATTTCCCCCCGCGACCGCCAGGGACGCCACCAGCTTCGTTTCTCCCGCTGGCCACCAGAGCGCACCCCCACTGCCCGCCAGATTGCAGGACCATCGCCGTCGTTCCCCTACTGTCAGCTAGAGCGTACCACCGGCGACCGCCATCTTCGTTTTCCATGTCGAAGTCTGACGCGCAGTAGGCGGAACCCTTCCCCTAACGCGCAAATTAGCTCTAAAAATGCCGGAGGATCACGGGATCTTTCCGGCACCCCTTGAGTCGTCCGTATAGCATCATGACCGCCAGACCACCGCATTCAGGAAAGGAGTATGTTAAATGTAGAATACGTACATATATTTTTTCCGGCCCGATTTTATATATATATAGTATGCATATTGTGGATGGCTGTCCACCACTGACAGCATTCGTTTTTATTTATCACTACCACTAGGTTGGTTGTAGCCCATATTTGTGGCAGCAACAGTTGATGGCCGTCGGCCATGTGGTGCATGCTGCTGCTTAATATTCATGCCGACATGTATGTAGGATGACTGTGACGGCCTGTCGACGGCATCGAGGCGTTCTTAAATGGTTCTGGGTTGAACGGGTAATGGACGGCGACCGACGACCCTTTCTCACAAGCCATCCCTGAGGTCTCGACTTATTTATTGCCACGTTCTGGCTTTTCTTTCTCGTGCCGTGGTCTCCACTATTCATTGGGGTGTTGTTTTGCTCTGGTCTTGTAGGGAGGGGCCCTGAAACTTTGTATTCATGGACTGGGATGTTGACCATTTGTTTTTATTCAGTTAAATTGATTTAGTATAGAAAATGTTTCAAGTAAATTTTATAGAATATTTTACTGGTATAGAGAGAAAATGATTCTTATACAATGAGTTCTTAGCAATTTATCACTGATAACGTGCCTTTGGTGTTGAGCAAACTGACATTTCTTCGTATCAAGTTTCAAGAAAAAATTTTGGCAACATATAATTACATTCCATAACACTCGACTTATAAAAATAGGTTTCATTTTGGCCGAAATTCAAAGACACAGGCACACGTGCAAATATAAATAATGCGAACTCAGAGTTGGTATCAGAAGCACTTCTGCTCGAAGCGCAAACCCAAAATCCAGTCCGATAATAGCACACAAAAAAGTTTTTCCTAAACTAGTTGCCAAAACAGTTTTTGTACCATTACAAGTTAAAACTTTTAAATTTTACAAGTGTTATTATTGCAAGAATGTTTCTGTAGTTCTAAAAATCCTGTTTTTGTACAAGTGCAACAGGCTTACAACCAATTTTTTTTGTAAAAGTTCTAACATTTGTATTATTAAAAAAATTTCAGTTAGCTTTACAAATTTTTTTTTGTGTATGTATGTGTGTGCTGTACAACATACGTGTTCCACTGGTTATCAGCCAACGGGGAACAGGATTTATTTCGCCGTAATCATATGTATTTTGAGTGAAATTATTTTCAATGATTCGTGTCCTTTTAGGTGGCTAAAACAAAAATTAATTTGTATGCAGGGAAAGTATTGTTGCTGGTCTGCAGTGTTCTTCTTGTAAGATCCTGTTAAACACCAGTGGAACAATGAAGCTATTACCGTGCGAGTTTTTGTTTTTCAAGGACAAAGAAATTATTAATGAAGCGTTTCTCGATATACGCTCGAGCGTAGTCCTCAGTATGTTAACTTTGTATGGCGGTATAGTCCATTCACGGTTACTTTAAACTATTCTGAAGCCCTGCTGAAGTTACACTTCCAGGATATTCCTCCGCCTCATGCAAGCAAACCTTAGTCAAGTTTAGAAAATTACAGCAAAGGGACAATGCCCCGAAATTCGTGCGCACTCCGTGTAATTATATTGTGCATAATAACTATTTCTTACTAGGCATTACCAACACACCTATTTTCTCCCTGTTGCTATTTATATTAATTATAAATGAAATATTATAATTTATAAATAATATATGCTTAAAATTTCAATTTAACCAACAATAAAATATGTTTATGATAACATAAGTATAAAACGCTTATAATACGTGACATATTCCTACGTAGGGTGATTTTTCAAATGTTAGATTCAAAAAGTGTGAAGAAACAATGAA
This sequence comes from Clitarchus hookeri, assembly GCA_002778355.1. NCBI lineage: Eukaryota > Metazoa > Arthropoda > Insecta > Phasmatodea > Phasmatidae > Clitarchus > Clitarchus hookeri. Next base: position 12,000 of record NQII01002058.1, read on the forward strand.
TAGACTATCGCTTTATTCTCTGTGTTATTACATGCACGTCCTGAGAGATACAAGATTGCGTCGAGATCTCGCTATTTCCTCTTTACGGTAGTGTTTAGTTTCGGTGACGCTGCGTTTGTTTCTTGTTTTGTAATGCCAGATGAAGACAGGGTACTAGTGCCCGAAAAATGTTATGCTGTAATATCGAGTCAGCAGAAGTAATTTGAGAGTGGGAACGGACTGTAATTTCGTATGCAAATGTGAAGATTTAAAAGTGGAAGCCGTACTTGTCCAGAGGCGAAGAGTCCCGAACTCTACTTTTTGTTAGCTTACTCCTGCCTGGGATTCCATTCGCACACCACTCATCATGGAAGGGAAAATAGAGAGAGAGAGAGAGAGAGAGAGAGAGAGAGAGAGAGAGAGAAATAAAAAGAGAGAGAGAAGAAAGAGAGAGAAAGAGTTATTTTTTCCAATCTCTAGAGGAGCGTCAGATTTATGGCAGGGGCTGTAAAATTTTAATGGAATCTGCCGACCTGCATCATAGCCATCTCGCGTCCTCCTTGGCCGGATTAGTCGCACGCCTGCAGGTTGCCAGAGTTCTTTGTCTTGGCACCATCTTTCTGTATACGCTAGAAAATCTATCCCAACGTCCCAAGACAGTCGCAAGCCTACCTCAACTTCAAGTCTGTTAGTGGTTACTGCCAACATTTTGAAGCAGTGCTTTAAGTTATACTTTCGGGCTACTCGCTACGTATCCTTCCACTGCACGCAAACAAAATGTAAACAAGTCTAGAAGGAAACATTAAGGAGAAACAAACGCAGCATGTATGAGCGCTGGATAAACAACAAGAATGCACCGACATGCCAAAAGTCATGAGATAACTAACTGTATGTAACCGTAAAAGACGGTGGTGCCATCGTAACGTAATGTCTTGCAAGTGCCCAGACCTGTACATCAGTTGTCCTGTGACGACATTGAACTGATTGGCGACCACTTGCAGATGGACATCGCGTACCCCCACAACGACTGGATATTCCGGCAGGATAATGCACCATGGGCACAAGTTGTCCAGAATTGGTTCGAGGAGCATTCTGGAGAGGTTCAAAGATTGCTGTGGGTATCTCATTCGCCCTATATGAACACCATCGAGTGGAGTGGAGAGATTTGGGCGATTCTTAACATAAAGTTCTTGAGAGCCGATGAAGGTGAAACGAGGCATGGAAAAGCACCGGAATGCAAGGGCGGGGGAAACGGGAGATCCACGAAAAAACCCGCCGACCAGCGGCATCGTCCGACACGATTCCCACGGGCGAAAACCCGGGAACGACTTTGCCGGGAATGAACCCAGGTCGCCTAGGTGGGAGGCGAGTAGTCTGGCCACTACACCACCGCGGCCCCGAACTCCATCGAGCATTTATGGGCCGTGTTGGGGAGGTCCATTCGCACCCAAGATCCTTCACATGCAAATAGCAGGGAGCTGTGGGTAGCTATCCAGACGGCATGGGTCAAGATCTCTCCACAGGTGTTTCGTCCACTTGTCGAATCGATGCCTACACGATACTAACCCCTAGCCCATGACTTCTGGCATATCAGTGTAAATATTTTATGCCTAACAAAGAATTTGTTTCTATTATTGATCTCCTAAAATCTTAAATATAGCAATAAAAAAGGTTTACTTATTTTAAAAATTTAAATTAAATAGTATTTTACATAAAAACTATTTCATACTAGCCATTACCAAAATACCTCTTTCCCCCCTTTTTTTAATCAGTGCTGACTTTGAAAAAACCTGGGGTGTGGCTGTGTCGGGGACACTGCCGTTTGTTTTGCGTGAATACGTCTACGTTTTTACGTTCCCGGCACCGCTTCACTCGATCATATGGGGTTTCGTGGGTTTCACGAGATTGCTCTTGAGATGCTCTTTCCAACCGTATACGATTTTTGTATTTCGACTGAGCTTTTTGACGAGTATAGGCTGACATTGTGTTAAGTTTTAAATTTTTTTTACTTTAAACTCATACAATTTCACAATAACCACGCCACACAAATATTTTATACACTCAATCGATTGATCTTGACGAGAGATGTTAATTAAAACTTAAACGAGCGTCGTAGCTACTCCGCGTTAAAATATATACTACGCGGAAATTATGAGACGCGGCGAAACGAACTCAAAATGGCTGTGTCCCCACCCCCGCCGTGCAGGACGCCTCTCAATCCTCACTCAACGTAACAAATTATTTGATCTTTTGGCAATCGAGTGGTGTAATTGAATTTTACATGTATAAGATAGATTCGGAGCTGCAATGCCAAACTGTACCCCCCGATTTGGTTATCATTAGATTTTATGGATTGCCCACTATGGTTGCAAATTTAAAGACGTATTCACGTCAAAAAGTATTGTGGATTTTAAAGAGAATTTAAGTGAACGGTTTATTTGAACTAAAAATAAGGTACATTAATATTAATTGAAGTATAAAAGTTTGTGATATATAATTTATTTAGGAAACAACCAAACATTTCTTATATGGTGTAACTTTTCTAAGGTTTGGTTCAGAAAGTGTGAAGATACCGTGGATACACTATATGTTTGCTCTCCCAGGACTTCTTCCAGTGACGGCGATAACTACTGCGTACTAGTGCTACAATTCACACCAAAAGAGGCAGGCGGTAATTTACAGCGGGGAGACTGGGGAACAAGGGACAGAAGGAAAACCTTACGAAAGTCTGCTGGGAAAAAGATCTGCCTCACTCACGGGATGTTCACGAAGACGATAACACATGTCTCTATACTACCTGACACATTCTTTCTTCAGTAGGTTCTGCGTAGCTCGCAAATGTCGTAAGGTTTTTTTTGGTTTTTCCATATTGTTATTACTTTTCGACAGTAGAGCGAGGAACAGTAGTCGAAACACAGGGAAAGAAAAAAATCCGGTGGAAATTAGTTGATGCAAGCCTGCCATTGTGATGTGGGACATTTACAACCCTGGTGGTCCCGTGATTGAAAACCAACGTGTGTTATTCAATTTCTTTACCCCGGAACTATTGCATTTAAGAAATTTCTTGTGATTTTGTATTGATTATATTAGTATTTGTTGAAATACCGTTTGTTTAACCTGCTTAACTTCATGAAATCCCTAGTCTGGATGTTTCTCTACATAGGTATTGGCTTTTGATAAAACAACGAAAGATGGAATGAACTTTAACAAGTTTGTGGAATGAGATTCTGCAATCAGAAAAAAACTTTGCGTAACATAGCATTATTTTTTTTTTATTCAGCGCAGACAATATGAATCCTGTTTTCTGTTAAGTAGCTCACTTCGAATAATGTTTTGTACTTTCAGAGTAACGCTTACTTCTTCTATTGTGCAAGTTTTGGTTCCCCTTCGTCCCTCCCACAATCCGTATCTGTGATTGTTACCAAGGAAATATAATATCAGTATCACATCGCGCACTACCAGTAATCATACACCGGCGATGTCCGAGATTACATATCGTCGTTTCATCGCAAATAATCGATAGCTTGGTCGAAAATACATAACCTCGGAAGACTCAGGCCACTCGCAAATATTGTGCAGATAAAATAAATGCCAGTGTTATTGACGTATAATTTTATAATGAATACGAGCGATAGCGAGCGAGGTGGCACAGTAGTAAAACACAGGGCTCTCATGTTGGAGGACCCGGGTTTGATTCCATGTCCGGCCATCCTAATTTCGACTTTCCATGGTTCTCCGATCGCTCCAGGTGAATGCAGGGATGGTTCCTTCATACAGGCCTAGCCGATTCCTTTCCCGTTCCTGAATGTCTAGTGTTCCCCCACCAAGGTCTTGTTGCCTTCCATAATCAGTAAGAGAAAAACTAAAAATTGACAGGTTCGACTAATATTGGAGGTGAATGGTTGATGGGGTAGGGAGATATGACGAAAGAGCTTTGTTTTTATAGATTGTGCTATCTTATGGAAAGGCGAACAGAAAAATCTGTAAATTGACATAAATTAATGCTTGACATCAACAAATTTGGTTGTAATATGACAAATCGTTCAATAGATATGGCATACCAACTTAACATTTTCAAAATTACTTTATTCAACTTTTTTTTTGTAAAATGTAAATTTTAATTTTAAATCTTAGAAAAAAACTTACTAAATATATAAATTCGCACGCTTTCCTAACGTGTTAGTATTTCATAAGAAATATCTTGTATAATACTTTTTGTTTGAAATAGCTATCTTTAAAATTGATGCATTGAGAAGGAATTTCTTTAAAATTAATTCCCCATTTAATTCTGCGGCTGTAGTCTTGGTAGGTAGCGCCCTTTATTGCAGAATTTTTTGGAAAATTTTTAAGTGACATATTTTAACTGAAATAATGTTTTACTATTATTTAAATGGCATTCTTGAGAAAACTGCAGTTCAGGAAATGTACTCGAAAAAAGAGATGATTCAATTAAAAAGGGGAAAAACAACGATTAACGAATTTTTGAAATTTTCTCTTACTTCATTTTGTCGTCATGTCACATATTTGTACACAATAGGTAAATATCCGCGTAGTAGTCTATTTGCGGCATGTTCACACTTTTGTAAACAAACCTTTGAGAAATCACCCCATGTATGACGTGTTTGGTTATGTCATGTATCATGAACGTTTTATACTTTGTTAACATAAAAGTATCCTTTTTTTGGTTAAACTGAACTTTAGTTATATCGTTTTTATAATGCATAGTATTTAATTACAACTGATATAAATATAAACGGGGCGAAAACACGTGTGTTAGTAATGCGTAATAAGAAATAGTTCACTTACAAAATATTATTTAAGTAAATGCGCATGAATATGGTGCGTTTTCCCTTTGGCGTAGTTTTCTAGATATGGTTAAGCTTTGTTTGCACGAGGTGGAGGAATAGCTTGAAAGTAGAACTTTAGCACGGTTTCAGAAAAGTTAGAAGTAATCATGACTGGACTATATCTGAAGGTTGAGTGTTGGCATTAGTGCTGTGGCTTTTTAGAATTGCTGCTGGTGATAAAGCAATGAGTGAGTGAAAATATTCGGGCAGCTCTTGATATTGAGGTATTGAGAGCCGATGAGGGCGAAACGATGCTAGTATCGTGCAGCGCCGGAATAAAAGGGCTGGGTTTTCTCGGAAGATCCCCGAGAAAACCCGCTGACGGGCGGCATCGTCCGGTACGATTCTCACATGCAAATATCCGGGAGCGGGCCAGCCGGGAATCGAACCCAGTTCGCCTAGGAGGGAGGCGAGTAGTCTAACCACTACGCCACCGTGGCCCCCGGTGATAAAGTAGCATGCCGCGCCACCACACGGCACCGCAATATTAGTCTTGACTTGCGTCTTGTAGAAGAAGCCATTTCCTTTTCTGCGTCTCTGCGATGCCACTATAGATAGGCAGAGAGGACTGCGAGGAGTTGCGTCAAGTGCTCGCGTGTGTTTGCATGTAACGCAAGAAGCGCGCGGTTGCGTTGTTCCCAGAACCGATGCCTTTCCCTTCTGCCTCGGAAGCCGCGCCAGGTTCGAGAAAGATGACTAGAGTGGATTCTGGAGATCTTCTCCCCCCTTCCTGTCTCCACAGACGTCCTGTGTCGCCGGCAGCACCGGCAGGCTGGGAGTCCCAGGCCGACCTCAGGCACCCAGAACTCTGCAACACTCACTTATATGTGTAGTCTATTCACGGTTACTTCCAACTTTCCTGAAGCCCTGCTAAAGTTCTACTTTCAGGGTATTCCTTCGTCTCGTGCAAACAAAGCTTACCTAGGTATAGACGATTATTCCGAAGAGAAAACGCACCGCATTCGTGCGCACTCGGTGTAATAGTATTTTGCTTAAGAACTATTTCTTACTAGGCATTTCCAACACGTATTTTCTCACATTTTTATTCACATTAAATATAAATGAAATATTATGAAATATCATATTGCTAGGCGTCGACTGCTGCACGGGGCGCGGGCAGTATGCGGGG
>NQII01002058.1:18005-36126 GCA_002778355.1 Clitarchus hookeri
ACCTGCTCGCGGTCCCGTCGCCGGGCGGCCGGGAATTATTGACAGCTGATCTGGCTGTCGTCACAGTCTCTCCTCCCCCATGCTGGAGAGGCCAACGACTTTAGAGGATGCGCAATAATATTTTGGGAGATAGAACCCTCGGCGCAGCGCGGTATTTAGAGAGATTTCTGGGCGATGACTTACGACCCTATAAATGTCGCAGCGGTCCGAGAGTCGACCGTCTTTTGGTAGAAGTCATTTGCTGAGTGCGGTAACTAAGCGAAGTCGAGTGAGGGGAGGGACATTGGTGAAGAGGACAGAAGACGACGGGAGATTGCGAGACGATGGCGGACGAGGTGCTTGTGGTGTGAACGTACGTGAGGGCGTGAAACCCGACGAGTGAAGGCTACTGTGCGCGAGGGCGCTCGGAGAACTCTAGAACATTGCGGACTGGTGGAATCTGGACTGAACTGTGGTGGGACTGCATGAGCATGTGATACGGACTTTATTGGAAATATTGAAATTGTAAATTATGGACATACAATTTATAAAGTAATAGGTTCTGATACACTATTTATTGGGAGTGATTTTAGTTATGCAATTGCATTAATATATTTCAGGTAGTTGTAAATTGTACTGATTGAATTTATTAATCGTAAACAGCAAGAGATATCAATTTATTGTGAGATATTGAGACGCGAGTATTTTCTTTGTAATTATTGTAAATAAAGTAGGAAAGCATAATTAACTCTTTTATTTAATTAAGACCCCCATCCTTTAACGAATCTGGTTTAGCCGAATGACTTGGAGAGAAATTGTAACAATATTGTTATATGCATTAAAGTTAACGTATTATTTTAGCAACTTAAACCAGAAAAAGGAGCAGGGTAGCTCAATTTTGCTATATATAATATTTTATATATAATATGTATAAATAAATATATATATATACATTTTTAACAATATTGGATACGATTTTTAAATTAAATGCAAGCGAACACACGTGCCGTGTATTTAAAACAAATCATCAATAGTAACAAGGATCACAGAGAACCATTGATAAAAATTCTATTTTAAAGGTGTGGCGAATTCGTTTTCATGTTTATCAAGTTTGCGTTTTGTTGTAACAATTGCAACAAAAAAATGCGAACGCTACGGCAATGTGTGCCTACTCTAATTTGCTCTATGGTCGTCACTGGATGAGAGTGCCCATATCCGCGAGTACTATTCCATACGTATTCAAGTAAACCAGCTACGATAAAACTTAAATTACAGTATTTCGTTGCAAAACTACGATCGCGCCGTCACTGTGTGCATGAAGTTTCCTGGCGCAGGAACGAGAAAACTGCATTTGTAACACTGGATGCCACGCTAGAGAAAAATACCCGGTCCAGTATCCGAAGATCTTTTAAAATCAGCGATGCGCGGATTATCAGAAACAGAAACTGTTTATACCTACGACTACAGTTTTGTACGCTGGCACTAGTTTTGCTTGTTGCTTATTTACTCTACGTGCAAACAGGAATTTCCTCTTTTTTGCTAGTTTCCAAGGACAATATAATGAAAAACACATGTCCTGTCAAATAAAACTGGAACATGTCTGCTGAATCCAAAGCCGTGTTCGAATTCACTGCCACATGCGTGTCCTTGTTCACTTGCCCTTGATCCCCTCGTTATAATGTATTCACGGTAACTTCAAGATTTTCTGAAACTCTGCTAAATATCTACTTTCAGGGAGCCGATTATGTATCCTTCCGCAGTATGTAAACAAAACATTGCCATGTGACACCTGTCAAACGTTTTGTAAACAGTGCCATGTGGGAACTGTCAAAATATTTTGTAAACAAACAGTGCCTTGTGGGAACTGTCAAATATTTTATTAACAGTGTCCATGTGGGAACTACCAAAATTTATTTTTGAAGAGAAACAATGCCATGTAATCTCAACTGTCATATACTTTAATAAAATTCTCTAAATGTCTAAAAAATGCTAATCAATTTAGCGAAATGTTGTAATACATACAAAAAGGTAGATTGAAGTATATATCGGAACTGTTAATTATATAATTTAATTAAAGTTTACTTATTGTATTAAGATTTATTTACATATTTGCTGTAAGGAAAAAGTTAAATTTTACATAATAAACTTTTGGAAGTAGCACTCAGGTTAAAGATTTCACTGTGATAAATGGTACCGTATTTTATCGCATATAAGTGGCACATTTTATTTAAAAAAAAATTTATTGAAAACTTGGGGTGCGACTTATAAGTGAGAAAAATTCCTCCAGCCCCGCACTAACGTTTCATTTACTACGAATTCACGGCCCGCGGCTCGATTTCCAAACTCTTCAGCGAACAAAATCACTTTCATTTTGAAACCTGCGGTGTAGGTACATCTCTGTTCCATCAAGAACTGTCGCGCTTCTTCACTGCAACATAAAAACAACACTATGCGGCGGAAAGACGAGTCACGGCTAACATTTGGCACTGAAGAACCAACGCTAATGTGCTGCCATCTCTTGGTCTCCACAAAAAGCTTTCGAAAATAATCGATTATCAGTTGGCGGCGACCAAAATTCGATTCCTTTGCATTCTTTGCGAAGGGAATAACGTAACGGAAATATTCAAATGCCTTTCTATATTTTGCACGTTTATTTGATAAACTGCAGAAATAACAACGCTAATACTAAAATTACATCTTAACCTAGAATTATCTTGTAAGTAGAAAGAATGTGTTACGTTAGTTTTATAACCACAATTCAGCGTCTCCAATATGGCGTGGTTATACTTCTGAAAAAAACGTGCCCAAACGAACAAGATGGAGTGTACGAGTCCGCTGGACAACAACTGAAATTTATTTAATTTCAATTAATAACGGTGAAATCTTTACCCATGAGTGCTACGTAAAAATGTAAATATATAGTTTAGCAATATTAACTTTACAATTACGGCATTAAATTTATACATATTAATATTTAACCTACGAACTATTTCTTTTCAGCTATAACCAACATGTCCCTTCAAAATCCGTTGTTAATTCTTACGGACTTTTAACAAATTATTAAAATTTATTGAAAAAATATACTTAAAACTTAAAACAACCAATTTATATAGTGCTTCAGTGCTAAAAGCAAGACAAAACCTTTTTCCATATACCATTTTTTTATAACCAATTGAACATGTAACTCCTAGGGTGATTTTTCAAAGGTTCTTTTCAAAAGTATCGAAGATAACGTGAATGGATTATACCCACAATTCCCTACATTCATTTGACTCCTTGGTGGCGAAGTGTGCGGTCCTGTATTCGAACATCTATTTTATTCCAACACTCTCGTTTATTTCCTGCTGTTATAATCGCTAATAAATATGAAAACATTACTTAAACGCACTTTTCTTATGTCAAAACTGTTTGTTTACAAGCAACAGTGCCCAGCGAAGAAACGATTATTGTGATATAAAAGTGCCATTAACAGTCAAATAACGAAAATCTCAGTCAGTGCAGGGCACGTGAAGGGTTCGTCGTTCGTCCCTTGGCAGAAGGAGGGATATTCGAAAATTAATTAGTTAACTTAGTTGGAGTTCGAACAGCAGTACGATGACATTACGACTTCGACGTACTTTTGGAGTGACTAAGAAAGCTAAGGGCACTTGGAAGGTGAATTCAAACACAGGGTTCGTGTTTCTCCGAGCCCTACCGACACACTTGCGATTTAAATTTCTGTTTTATTTAATTGTTTCTTTGCCTAGAGTAATTGTTGAGAATTTCTTCTTGTGCTGAAAAACTCATAAAAAATTTTACTTGTCATTATAAAATAACTACAAATTGGCTGTCAGTTATTTGCAACTTTCGTTAGCCATGTAACCAATTGTTATATTATACACGGCAGTGTACTGCTAGACGTAAAGTGCGCGTTCGTTTTTTTTTTTTTAAATAGATTCAAACGCAGACAGACATATGGAGCTAAGAGAATCATTTCGAGCACTTGATTGTATTCGGGCGCAAATTCCACGCAAATGAATGCGATGGTAAAACGCCAGTTAAACTGCATAAAAGAAGAATTAATCCGTTGTAAGATACCATAGGTCGCATTTAACATAAGAAACAAAAGTCACTTGGAAATGTCATTAAAAGGCAGTTATGAAATAATACGATCATATATCTTTTTAACCAATTCTTTCTTTCGTCGGGCACATTTATTTACAATCAAAATATTTTTTTCCTACATGGGAAAGTGACAATTTATTACGTTATGAATGTGCTGAAAAATATACGTTTCGTAAGAAATTTTGCTTGCAAATATTTTGAAAAGTTGTTCCTGGCAGGGTTATGGTCCGTTTTTTCCATTAAAATACACCAATTCCCATCATCTTATGTAGTCAACGCATTTCAGTTACTGATTTACAAAACTTTGAGTAATACTGGCATTAAAAAAAAACAACATTTGGTGCAATACATTCTTTCTCAAGTGTACTAAATTCTTATTGGCTTTGATCGTGAAAAAAAAGGAAAATAGGTAATGACGAAATTGTTGGTCAGAATTTTCTCCTTTCATCGGCTGATGGCAAACCATAGCGCGCTTCATTTCGTTCAAACAAAAAAGCAAATTTGGACGAACGACATGACATGTACGACGCGTGTGCTGACAGCTTCTGTGTAGTGTACGATGTGCAATGTTATAAATCCACGTTCTTTGTCTACTCTTTCCACCAGCTTATTTGCGCAGAATGCGATATTTTTTTAATGTAGTTCAATCTATTGTACCAGGTTTTATTGCTCAAATTAGAAATCGCACGCTTCCTTTGAAGCTGGTGGTTCAGTTGTTCTTCATAACCGACAAACACGCACGTGATGTCATCGAAGAAAAATTCAAGATGGCGGTATGGACTAGAGCGTGCAGTAACCGACTAACAATGCAGGGCGCTCGGTAATTATTTCGACCGGTATTCAGGCGTCGCGCACTCTGAAGAAGTTATGGTCTCTTCACGGTTTCGTCACACTTTTTGAATTAAACCTTTGAAAAATCGCCCTATTTACGGCTTTTTTTTTGTTGTTTCCTAAATATGTCACGTGTCACAAGCGTTTTATACTTCTCTGAACATAAAAACTACAGCATTTTTGGTTTAATCGACATTTTATTTATATTTTATCTATAAATTATAGTGTTTAATTCATAATTAAAACAAATAAAAACGGTGATGAAATATATGTGTTGGTAATCCCTAGTAATAAATAGTTCTTATGCAAAGTATTATTACACTGAGTGCGTAATAATTGAGTACCCACGAATGCGTTGCGCTGTCCCTTTGTCGTAGTTTTCTAGACTTGGCTAAGCTTTGTTTGCACGAGGCGGAGGAATATTCTGTAAGTAGAACTTTAGCAGGGCTTCAGAAAAATTGGAAGTAACTTTGAATGGACTATACATGCTTCTAAATTGCTGTTTGCTGCTGCATGGTTTGAGTGTTCATTTAACACGTGGTCATCAAACCGTGTTCGATTATTGTTGGACCTAACTGTTCATGAGTTAAAGAGCATGCGAGTGATAAATTCGTTTGTTTGATGCGATCTTTAAAGATAAATAATTCTGAATCGGGAAGTTTTTGGAGTAATGTCAATTCTAGAAGGTAATTATGTGGATCTGTATCTGTCAATTATATTCTTGACATTTGAACCTACTATAACTTCGGCTGAGGAATTAAGAATTTATTCATTCGAATCACCGTGTTATACGACGTTATGCAAAAATCACATATATGTTTTGTTTGAACTATCACAATAACAAGGATTTCCCACATTAAAGTGGAATATGTATAAAATATTAATTTTGGCATGCCGTAGTGGCTTATAATTAGGAAGAAAACGCTACAGGCCCATAGTAAGTCGACCGTAATGCTTTTCAGCTTTGCTCTAATATTACGTCTGGAGCAACACGCCGGATTTTTTAAAATGTAATTTGCAGTTAAACCTGTTTGCACCAACCAGTAGTATCCTGCTTTCACGAACCACTGCAAGTACCGCCCCCCCCCTCTTTCCCCCTTAAGAACGGTATTTTCATTAAATCAACGTGGCGACCATTTGTGCCTGTCGAGATTATGACAGCGCAATGCGAGAAGCCTATGTTTTTAATTTCTGCTCGTGGGCCACATGCCTGTTCTGTTTTTAGAATTACGACAATCGTGCACCTGTATTACGTTGATTAATCTGAAATTGTTCCCTTGCTATGCTGCCTACGATACAGAACCACGGCAACCAGCTTGATAAAAGAACATATTTAAAACAAGTTTAATGACGAAAATCGGAGTAAATGCTGACAACTCGGATAAGGCCTAGAATCAGGCTTTCCAAGGCCACGGCGAAGCATCTCGTCTTCCTTTACTACCAGGAAGGAGGGTCACTGAGCTCTGGTAGCTGGTGAAGTGTGTGATGCAGCCAGTTATCCAGAGAGGAATTCCGCGTCCTCAGTACTAAAACGACACAAGTCTCACGTCCTACCTACATGATCGACCCAGCACCTTTTCTCTTGGGTTCCGCCGATTTCATGCTCAAAACACTCCACTGCCGGGAACGCTGCAGCATCGCACTCATTTGGAGAAGGCCTACTTGTTAAGATCTGCGACTCACCCGTGCATGGCATATAATTCTTCCACCGGCTTCCTTTCCTGAAGTCGCTAAAACGTTACTTTAGGGCCGCAAGGTTACGAGCTCGAATTCCGAGTAATGCGTGTGCCTTTTTCAAATGCAAGTTAGGGTAATAAGTGGTGCCCCTCCGTACAGAAACCCTTACTCCCTAAAAGTTAACCGGGGAAGGGAAAGGGTTAATAACTTCAATTAAAATAAAAATTTAAAAAGAATCTCCTTAATTATTACAGTTCGCTTTGCTAGTTGTTTCTGATTGTTTTTTTTTTTCCGTGTTAGCGATAACAGTATAGTTTTACTTCAAACACATTCCTGCAAGTTAGGAGATGACAGCTAATTGGAAGTGTTTAGCAACTCGTGTGTGGAGAGCTGTCTGTAAAAATTCTCAGTCGAGTGTATTCACATACGCAGTTTGTTGACCCAGCCGCGGTACAGCATGTGCACAGAATTCCCGATGAGCCTCGGGTAGTGTTAATTAGTCAGAAACTCTTAGACGCCACTGTGTGAAGTTTCTATGTTTATACATTTTTTTAAAGGTGAATTAGCGGTAAAGGACCTTCCCATTAACTACAAAACCGTTTTTGTTTCGAAATATTTATTAATATAATTTTTATTTGACAGTTTTGAAATCTCTTCAAGATACAATTTTTTCATTATGAGATTAGTATATATGCATTTATGTTGATATTATTATTTTACATATTTTAATGTTACTAACTATCGGTAGACTAATTGGAGGGCGGCTTACAAGGTAAAATGTATGTTAAAGTTCACCTGAAAACGGCTTACATATCCACACTCTCCGAATAAGAACTCATAATTCACCGCAACAAGCTAGTTTTTCCAGCCAACTATAACACATACATTGGCGATTTTTAATTATTTTTATTAGGTAAGCGCTTTAAGAACATATGAAAACAAAATATAATTTGTAGCTTTGTTACATACGAAAATATAGAATACTGAAGTAAATATCAATCTGGCATACTATACCTAGGAATACTGATTATTCTATAAGATGTGCGTATAAAACGAGTGTTACACAGTGCAGTTTAGTTCATAAAAATGACCTTTGATGCACATATATTCTTACTTTATTTACTACGTTAGGATCAAACTCTGCTTAATTTCGTGATGCAAATATTATTTGTGGACTTTTGTGGACTTGTAGTGCTGCTACACTTTTAAATATTTAAATAAATTCAAACTTAATTTAGAAAATATTTTGACATGTTTCTTATCGAAACAAGTTTCTTTAACAGTCAGTGGGAAAATTCCTTATATTAAAAGGTGATAATTTTTTTGCATTTACCGGGAAAACTATTTTAAGTCCGAAATTTTTGAGGCGTAGGTTTACACAAGTCTATTCACTGCAAGTTTTCGTGATGGAAATAGTCGGAATTCTCGTTGACTAAAACATCGCTGCTGTGTGGCGAGGGGACTGTATCGGTGATGGCTCGGGTTCCACCTCAGACAAGATTCAAAATTTCCGAGCACCGAGATGATGAAGTTGTTCGGAGTCCATCAGAATGAGGATAACNACTGTGTCGGTGATGGCTCGGGTTCCACCTCAGACAAGATTCAAAATTTCCGAGCACCGAGATGATGAAGTTGTTCAGAGTCCATCAGAATGAGGATAGCCATTCGTTTTTAGTCTATCTGTGCAGAACGACGCAATGTTAATTCCAAACTTTGATATTGTTTTTGNGAGTCCATCAGAATGAGGATAACCATTCGTTTTTAGTCTATCTGTGCAGAACGACGCAATGTTAATTCCAAACTTTGATATTGTTTTTGAACAGTCTTGTCACTGATACAGTCTTAATAATCGCACAAGATCCTGTTTTCGCACAGAAAGAAAACTCCCATTTCAGAGAAGAGGAACTAAAACAGGCCCAACAAACGAAAAGAAACACAAGATGGCAGACATAACTATTAAACGAAATCATTGGTGAAAACAAGGTGGCGGCGTTGATGTCACCTAAAATTCAATATCAGGGATAAACAAGGTAGTCAACACAAAATGGTGAGCCCCTGTGACATAATACAAAATGGCGGACAGCAACACAGCCAGCTGTTGTTGACCTTGGATCGGCATTTTCTAGCTACTGCGAGTTGACAGAACATTGTTGCCTACTAGCCTGTGTAACATTTGAAATAGTCACATTGACATAGGCTATATTTGTTGATATATAGCACTGAATACAGAGAATACTATAAAAAGATTGAAACAACAGGATATAGCTCCAAAGTTTTTGAAACTAGTTTTCTGGCCGGACACGAAGCAACTTTGTGATCCTTACTTTTGTCCTAGACGTCATCGTACTGAGCCAAAAAACTTAAAGCTTATCGTCATTCCTTGTCTTTCTAAGAGGTTTTAACACATGCTCAGGAAATGCTGTACCAGAACGGAGGTGAGAAGATAAGGAGCAATGAGCTAGCGAAGTTATTTGGTCACCGCATCGTGGTGCCACGGACAAAATCTTGTGTCGAACCACGAATCTAGCTCCAAAAACGCAAATAAATTCTCTTACAGCAATTCTCTTCCTTCTTTAGTTATTATTTAAATAAGTTAACAACATGTATTTCTCTGTTTTGTCGTCCGTTTTTAGGGGACAATGGATGACAAAACAGCGTTAAAAAAATCGTTCACTGAAATGCATATAGCAAAGGCCGGAATACAGTAAAATAATAGGTGACCTTATTGGTGCAGTAGTTATAACGCCAACTGACAGTGCAAGGGCTTATGGATTCCAACTCTCGTTAAGGGATGGATGGGATGTATGTGCTGTTTTTGAGTCACAATTTTCTTTCATCCCCCAGACTCTCTTCGTATCCAAATATTCTATTTTAACCGCGCTTGTCTTTGTTTTTTTTTATATAGGCCTAATAAAGTTTATATGATTATATCACAGTTTATTATTAGAAAGCGTCTTATAAAGTAGAGGTAAATTAAACACCGGTTTCAACCATCCCAAGAATACATGTAACGGCCTTGCACGCAGCAGAAGCGGGCTCATCTCACGCGCTGCTAAACATCACATGCAATTCCACTTAAGAGGCCGGTAGGGTGACGATGATGTCTGAGGCACATTCTCGCAGCTCAAACACCTGCCTAAAAATTCCTTAATTCAGTGTTCCGAGGGTTTTAGTAAACGTAAACTGCAGAGTTATCAACAGCTAAGTGACCACCCCTCTTTCCCTTTCCAAATTTATATTTAAAGAGGATTCACAAATAAAAGTTACTTTTCATAGAAACGGTAGGAAAAAATTACTTTAATACAAGGATAAAAAAAATCGGGATGTGGCTGCGTGTTTTACGTGAATACGTCTACGATAGTGGGTCACACTTTCTTTGCGGTATGGGAATGAAATAAGTAACGAAAATGTCTTTTATGGCTGGAATCAACAAATCTAACAGAGATCNTTTCTTTGCGGTATGGGAATGAAATAAGTAACGAAAATGTCTTTTATGGCTGGAATCAACAAATCTAACAGAGATCTTTAGTTTGGCACCGAAATCAGCGTGATAGCACATCGGAGTCGCGAGATATACTGCTCGGGAATTTTCTCGCTCACGCCTGAAGTTGACGTTAGTCGCCGCGGCGAGGTGGGGGACCTGCCCCAAGTCATGCTCGCACCGTAGTCGTAAGGGACAGCGGTGCCGTAGTGGCCAGGACTCTCGCCTCGCGCCCACGGCGAATCGGGTTCGATCCCCGGCGGGTTCACTCCTGGATTTTAGCTTGCGGGAAACGTGCTGGACGATGCCGCTTGCCGGCGGGTTTTCGACGTACATTAATTACATGTCTTTCTCGCACGCTCGGGAGGTAATGCGCGCCGCACTCGCAGTCTCGAAAACATGTACCGCGCCTCGCCCCGCCACTCAGTCCCCGTACGCACGCCGGACCGTGAACATGTGCCGATCGACGGAGCAAGGTTGCCCGCACATTATAAATACATTGTGTTATCAACGGTCGCCTTATCGCTTCCGGTGATGCGTCATCGAGTTTGAGACAAATTTAGGCGCAATTTGCATTACTTTTATTCTTTTGCGCGCCATTGCTCCGAAACTAAAAGTACCACGGACACTAGTGATAGCTAATTCGAAAGGGCTTGAAAGGGCCCTCCTTTTAACGTAACAACCGCTGATCTACTTTGAAAATTTTCGAAGCAGCTGCGCTTTGAACTCGTGAAACAGCGTCATGCCGCGAAAGAAGGGCGAGGATCCGAGTCGAAATCCGCCACAAAACCGACATCCGCCATTAACTTCGGCAGAACGAAGCCGCAGGTACAGAGAGAAGAAAAAATTAAGAGAATCGGATCTCCAGGAAATAAGTTATGGGGCTCCAAATACTAGTGTGCAGAACGAAAACGTCGCGCGCGCCGATTCTCCGCAGCCGGGTCCCTCGGGGGTGACACCAAAACGACCGAGGATGTCAGATATGTATTTGCGAAATCGAGACAAAGCTGACGAGACAATTCATGACCCCCCTCCCCCTCGGTCACAATGGACCCCAACACAGGCCCTTCACTGCTGTTACTAAAGCAAACAGCAGCGTCGTTGCGCTACTCTGGCGCAGATAAACAGTTCGCCAAACTATTTCTAAACAATTCCTTTGGGCGTGTGTGCGGTGTGTGCGATAGCCTATGGCACAAGGATATATCGAACTATGCGTTACATTCATAATCCAATACCCTAACAAGACAGACATGTAATCCATGCTCGGCAGGTGCCACAAACGGCGATCTACCAAGGGCAGGTTTTTTTCGGGATGCTCCCGCTTCCTCCTCCCTTGCATTCCAGCGCCGCTCCATCCTAGGGTCTCATTTAATGTAATGTCCGGGGATCACGGGCACCTACGGGTCACAGCCTGAAAGCTTGTCATTAGGAGGGTGTCGCCTCGCCC
This sequence comes from Clitarchus hookeri, assembly GCA_002778355.1. Classification (NCBI taxonomy): domain Eukaryota; kingdom Metazoa; phylum Arthropoda; class Insecta; order Phasmatodea; family Phasmatidae; genus Clitarchus; species Clitarchus hookeri. The sequence continues at coordinate 29,525 of NQII01002058.1, forward strand.
TGGGTGCACTCCCCACACGAAATTTATTTATTTATTTACCGTAGTCGTATACCGGATCGAACGATACCACATTCTTGTTAATAGTCACGACGTCGTAGAGTCGGGAATGGATTACCTTGCAAACGTATCGACGTTTAGGTCCTGGTACTCCACGAGACGGTCTGATATTAAAGATGCATTCAAGTCAAAAAGTCACTGTGTTTTTGTCTCTGACATATTGAAACCACATTCCATAGACCACTTATTGTTCCAGAACAAAAAAAAATCCTTCTCGCGTCTCCAGCTTTCGTCATTATTGGATAGCTATCTTTATTTGTTGCGTTTTGTTGCGTTGTGTATTGTTTTATTGTCTCTGCGGTCGCAATAGTGTAATCCCAGATCTATAATCTCCTGGCTGTTTTTTCTTGCACACAGTCCAGTTTTGCAGCTATCGTGTTATTGGTTTTGTTACTCTCAGCGTTATGCCAATAATATGGCATATACTGCCTGTTGCGATTTTCAACGCGCTGCAAGTACGAGTCTCTCGCAGTGTGAACAGGGAACTCCAAGGGGTTAATATAATACTCTGTCAGCCCAGCCCGTGCTCCTCCTCCCTGTTCATTGGGACCGCGGTGGCACAACGGCTAGAGCGCCCGCCTTCCACCAAGGCGAATCGGATTAGATTCCCGGCGGGGTCACTCCCGGATTTTCAAACCTGGGAATCGTGCCGGACGATACCGCTGGCTGGCGTGTTTCCTCGGGAATCTCCCGTTTCCCCCCGTCTTCGCATTCCGACGCTGCTCCATATTCACCTATAGCAGTGTTTCTTAACCTGGGGTCCGCAGTCTAATCTCTGGACCATTTAACAATAATAAATAAATTCCACCAAAAGTCTCGTAATCGCTACGCTTAAATTTTTGCTGTTTTTTTTAAAGCGGGTCCTTGAAAATTGTGCTTGATTTCCTAGGGGTCCGTGGCTGAAAAAGGTTAGGAAACGCTGACCTATGGGATATTCTTTTCATTATTGTACGGTGTAACAATAAAGACAAATATGCACTGCATGTCCTATGCTATGCTAAGTAGCCCGTAGCGGAAGTTCCATACCCAGAAATGACTGTAAGACATTCGTATTAGTGCTTTCTCACTTTAAAAAAAATGAACATTAGAGAAGGTATTAGAAAACCGAAACTTAGTATTCGGACGTGAGAAATTTCTTAACGCGGCTGCCTATAGTGCTGGATTTGCCGAGCGATATATCGCTTTAAAAAAAAAATGTGTTTGTCGATATTTCTCCTGAACAACGTTTGTGCATTAAATTATTTTTCAAAATGTTTAACACATTTATTTACACCTACTTGCTATCTTGTACCAATGTTCTTCTCCTCAAAGGGCACGGTGTGCTATTTTGTTTGAAAGCGGTATCGTGAAAGGGGGCCTAGACACGTCTAAAATCTGTTAACATGTAAAAAGATATCCTTTCGCAAGGTGCATCTCTTACTACGCAACGTCCTTGAATGTCTATTCGTAAGCAGACACCGTTCGGAAATATTGAAACGATTCTTAAATGACAAGTATTCGAATGAATCTCTCCGCTCTGTTCTGGGCCCTGCCGAGGCAAGAGATGTTATTTTCTCTCGTAGAAGAATTTTGAACGTATACTTCAAGGTAAACAAAATATCTTTGTGGTATTCAGAAGTATTGATCTAACATCAGGACGACGCAACTGTCAGTATCCGCGGACGGTGGCGCCAGTGTACGTAGCGGCAATGCAGCGGTGGGTTAATGAACTACTTGATAGCATGACAGTTATCGGGCAACGGCTAGTTATCACTCGCTCCAAGAGCCACGTGAATACTTCTATGTAGTACGGTCAGTTGAAATTGTACTGTAGCTTAAACACCAACAATTTTAACGATCTTAAAAGCAAAATATTTTGTCTGTTTTCAGCTGCCGGTGCGTTTTTCAAAAAGTTAGTATTTTAGGTAAGAGGTACTCTTAGACTCTGCTGTACAAACGCCCGGAATGCAGATATAAAACTAAAAATCGAGTGGCGATTGATCATCATTGCTAGTGTCCGGAGCCCCCTAGGTCCGTGGTGTTTCTACGAACTCCAGAACATATATCGTTTCCGTAACGATAGCTGGTGGACCCCAAGCGAGAGAACAAAAAAAAAAGTGACTTCATAGGGAAGTTACGATCAGGCTTCGGCCACAAAGCAAATGCGAACAGCGCTAAGAAGCCTTAATTACCAACCTCGTAAATTATCAGAAGCCATTTATAATCCTTTCTGAGGTACGGCGGCATCTTTTACCTGCTTAAAAAAAAGCGAGGGCATTTTTTTTTAAATACACCTCGCCCACTCTAAATAATTTAGTTCTCATTTTTCAAAAGTGGATCGAAGTAAGGGTCTGGGATAGCATAAGAGACAAAAAACGTTAAACGTTAGCGATTAACGAGAAATTGCCGTATGTTCTATATATAGGCTGTGAACGCTTTCTTTAAAAGCTTACTTCTTATATGGAACATTACATAAATTCATAGTACACTGTTAATAATTGTTGACAAGATTCAATGCAGATTAGGTAAGAGAGTGAACATTTTGATGTATTGATAAAAGAGAGGGCTGATCGATGGGACAGCTAAAATAACAAGAACGTAATAAAGAGTATATCGTAAATATTCTTCGACGCTTTCAGCGCTCTTTGGAACTATGAATTACGTGTCGGAAATTATTAGTTGCTATGAGGTTTGGATGGATTCAGTAATGCTTGTTTAATATATTAAAATAAGTTAAATCGATGAGGTCAGAAATTTTTTTCTGTACCTTTTGAAGGGAAAGGTAGGGGGTTCATGTCAAGTATTCTACGATTTTTCATTTCTGAGGCTTGTATTTGTTTGTAAGCAAATTACTTGAAATTTGACACTGTTAATGTCAGAAAGACGTCAGATGAAATTACTGTACATAAGGTTTTCACAGTTGTCCAGTCAACCTTAGATAACTGTAAATAGTTGGGTTGCAGGAAGATAGATTGTCTACAATGCTCTTAGGCATCGTACTCGTAAAATATATACTCAAAACCCGACAAACTTACGCAATGCACAACATATGCATTGGCGACTGTTACCATCTGTCCAGTCAAGTTCGTCACACACTACGCACGCTAGAGGCACGTTTGCAGGGACAATATCTGAAAATGTACCAATGCAGAGGAAATTTAGCAAGCTTAACTTGCGCGTTTTTTATACGGTTTTTAATTGAAATTTACTTAATTTTAGGTGGTTTACAAGAAAACGCTCTATAGCGCTTTAATTTTTATACATCTTTATACGTATTTTAAAATAGCATTTACGCACCGAGTTTCAAAATGTAATGTAAACATCCAGTATTTATTTGGTTTCCAGTTGATAATACTTACATCCTGATAACACCGCATATTACAGAAATTTTTCTCACCCGAAAAGTTTATTTTAGGCATTGAAATACTTTATTTTTATCGTACGAACACAAACAAAAGATAATGTAGTTGCTTGTGCAAAATATTTTGTTGGTTGAGAAAGATCTGCCGTACAAAAGAAATATCGTTTTGGCCTTCCGCGCATTATTTTCTCAATTGGGTTTCACTCCAGTTACCTACTCTGTGACCGGAAACCCCCGAAGAACGCACGAACGACGGAACCGTCTCATTCTCGGGTTGTTCACGAGCTAGCCAGGGCGACGCGGTTCACCGGTGCTCTGGGAAGGCCCTCGGCCATCCGCCCAACCTGCAGGCCGCCAGCGATTCTGGCGAGGCGGGGTGCCAGAACTCCGCTCTCGTTCGTCGGGACAGGTCGAACGCGCTCGCTGACTGCAGTGGACAATGCCGCATACTGGATGACATCTAATCCGAACCCCTCCGCAGTCAAACATTTTCAAGTTAATACTAAGCGACATTGAATTTTCAACTTATATTTAATTATTGGGTTTATAAACGCCCCTGGTTTCATTCCGGGAACCTGACCGAGAAAAGGGCAAAGGCTGACAAAAAAAAAAAGTATTTCTCTTTTAATTGTTGAAATTATGTAAACGATTTTGACGAAAATTCCTTTTGCTTAACGGGGATTGATACCTACCATCGTAGATTTAGAGGTTTCCGCCACAACCTGAAGAACAGACACTGTTTTATGTTTTACGGATAGGCAGGGCATAACGTAGACTACATATTGATAAGTGCATTTTCTGGATTAGGTATTGTAATTCTGCTCTTCCTGTTGGTTTTTCTTACCTCTGAATGTACCTGCGCAGCGTAATCACATATTCCTACGCTAACAGGGGTTGCGATGGTGCAGAAATCAGACTACTCGCCTCCCATACAGGCGAACCGGATTCGGTTCCCGGCGGGGTCGCTCCCTGATTTTCACACGTGGGCACCGCACTGGACGATGCCGCTTGTCGGTGGGTTTTCCTCGGGAATCTCCCATTTACCCTGTCCTTGCATTCCGGCTCTGCCCCATACTCACCTCGCTTCACCCTCATCGGCTCTCAAGACTTCGACGTTAAGAGCCGCCCAAACCTCTCCACTCTCCCTCTATTCCGACGTTACCAATTATATAATAATGACAGCGAAGCTGTAATAATAAGAAAGTACGGAGGCCATTATTTATGTCGGGCCGAGGCAAATTTTTTTTTATGTAATTTCCAAAATAGAGAACGTGATAAAAAAAAACCTCAAGAAGATTACTTTGGAAGTAAAGTTTTTTTAGAAAACGGCTCAATTAACATTTACTGATTATTACATTTCTTCTGAGAAACACCTACATGATCTTTTATACAGCATTCAGTAGGGCCTATATATAATAAATCTTTCGTATTTTTCAAAAATATAGTTTTGATACATATTGGAGTGTCTTCATGAGCTTATAACATAAAGCGGAAATAAATATTCGCGAGGTCCTGTTTTTAATTTGAGACAGTGTGCGAAATGTTTATAATTGCCATCACCTTAATCAAGTAGTGCGTTGTGAATAAGGCCTTCAATCAGGAAGTACTAAAAGTTATCGCAAACCCTCTCTATATCTTATGCCGATCTCATGTACGTTGCAACAACCAGAAAGTTCCGTCTCCACGACTTCGATTTTACGTACTCGGGAGAAGATTACCGAGCGGTTTCGACGTGTGGCTCAAAGTCGCGGGTTCAGTCCTCGCTTGCTGCACTAATTGAGTTGGGGAGGAATTTTACGCAAATGGATTTTCATCTTCTTTCCAGGAGAATTATGGTGCAACTCCTCAACGAACATTCTTAATTATTCACACATAATATAATATACTGATTGGACTATGTACATATATTGATTTATTCCGTTAATTTTGATTGGCTCGTTAAAGCTTCCGCTTCATTCCGAAGATTAATTTCTTAGATATCTCTTAGCGGACCGCAGTGGGGTGGCATACAGAATAAGTTAAAAGTAAAATTACATATAGAAAAGCTTACAGACACATGGAATTTTATTTCGAGACGTCCTGATAAGAAACCAGTGTAAAAAATTCGCCAACGAAGGTCGCTTGCATAAGGTGAAATACGACTGAGTTTATATATATATATATATATATATATATATATATATATATATATATATTTAAGTTAATATTTATACAGTTATTGCCGATCGCGTCCACGAAATCGAGTCTACTCTTTTTACGATTCACAATTCAGGTGATATGTCTTAAGGCCAGCCTTCTTTCTGCTGTATTGATGATTATGTATAACCTAACATCATTTTACTCAACCATCATCAGAAAAATCATACACGTAAACGGAAATGTTCTGGCGGAGAATATTGTTACTGAGAATTGCATTTATTAATGTGACTCATAGTAGCAGTCACACCCAATGCGAATTTAATATTTTTAATGTTCTCTTTGCTGTAAATATCACTTTCCCTGCAACGACGTTTATTGCCATGCCCTGATTGATCACTTCCACCAAACTTTCAGAGTCAACGCACACGAGCACTACACGAACTTTTGTGAACTACAGCGCAAAAATACACAGAAACCGTTGTTAAGTACTAGTCATACTGACATGTTTAGGTTGTTCACGGTAAAATGAGTATTTATGAGAAGCCCTGCTTAAGATCTACTTGTATGCATATTGTGTAGTCATCCACCATATGTAAAATTAACGTTGCCATGAGTCCGATCACTTTATTCATGCGTCGGTAACGTGAAACTGTAAGATTATTAGAAGAGTAAATATTTTACAGATTTGCTGTCTTTTGCACTTATAAACAAGCATACAAACAAACAAATCATTTCAGTATTCACAAATGCATACCTAGTGCTTTTAATTCAAGGTAAATAAATGAAACTTATTTCCTTCTGTCGTTACCAACTTTACCGGGTGCACCCGTTAAAATGCATGCGGGTAGGGGTAGTAAGTAACATTTTTCAAAAGTCGATTTCGAAAGTACTCAATCCTGCTCAGCCTATACTCATTTATGAAACCAGATTTAGGATGACTATCAGTTGTTGGTGATCGATAGATAAGAATCGATATATTTTGGCGGTACTCGACGGACGTATCGAGAGTATGTGGACTGCAGTGGTGGGCGGGGGAGACGTCACGCGATGCCTGATGTGGCGCCGT
>NQII01002058.1:45934-64823 GCA_002778355.1 Clitarchus hookeri
CTGGAGCACTCGCCTCCCCGCCGACCGAGGCGAACTGCGATCCATCCCTGGCGGGGTCGCTCCCTGGATGCCGGACGATGCCGCTGGCCGGCGAGTTTTCTCGGCGATCTCCCGATTCCCCATCCCTGGCGTTCCGGTGCTGCTCCATACTCCGCTCCACCCTCATCGGCTCCACAACACCACGGTGTTGAGTAGTCCTGTGCGCCTGGAGCTGTTTCGGCGATTCGAGACACAGGAGTGAGGGACTGATAAAGGCGACACCGACCCGCGTGCCTATCGCCGCTGAGACTCTACACACAAAGATTTCGAAATTGTGTGCAATGTCCCCGTTGTACCGGTGGAACTATGGGACTTCAAGACGTGACATCATTTTATTAGTGCAAAGTTTAGTACATGCCCTTATACTAGATTTTGAGTGTTTCCGATCAGTACATTTTGCGATAACGCAGTGTGAGAAGGCAGTGTTAGCTATGTTGGAGAGCTCGAAAATAGTGTTTTTAATGTGCTTTGTGTCTTGAAAGTAGTCCTCGTACCTCACATCAAGTGTATTTTCTTTTCTTAGATCAGTACAAATGACGCAAGTTATAATTTCGTAAAATTAAAAAAAATTGCCTTTATTTTAAACACTGTGCAACGTGAGTTTGCGTGCAGTGGTGACCAGAGACTGACAAATAATAGGCGCCAACTTCTTGTTTCCCCAAAAAAAAAAAAAAAGAGGGGAAGGGGGCAGGTCTCAATCTTTCTGGAACCACATCCACGCTCATTTTATGTTATCTCTCTCTCTCTCTCTCTCTCTCTCTCTCTCTCTATCTGTCTATCTATCGCTCGTTCTTTCTTAATGTGTGTTGCATGTTTGTGCATTGCGTTATGCACGAATGTAACACTTATTTTCACGTATGCCAAGGTTTTAAACAACACATGTTACAAATATTTAAGAGAACACGGTGTTGAAATGTTGAAAACGGGAAAGTGCAGTTTTAACATCAAAAACTACTTAATGAAAGCTGCCTATTTGCAGGGAAGCATTGCACCGCTTTCGAATCCTCCTGTGCAAGAATTGAGCGCTCCGAAACGAGGGTCACTCAACTCATATTTTCTGCCACCCTAACTTAACTTAAAATAAAGCCCAAGTTCTTAACTATGATACGAAGTGCAAATTTTATAGCCCGTGCCCGAGTCATAATAAAACTCAGCTGTAACTCAAGTTATATCGTGCGCAATTACTTTGACCCACGTTCAAAGAATTAATTACTAAACTTTACGAAATGAGACATTAAAAAAAATTACAACCGCATTTTGCTTTGTTGCAGTGAATTACAAGGAAATATATAACAAATTGCCAAGTTTATTTTGTAACATCTATTTTTTAGGTGCTTCAAAACGATGTGACTTATTCTCAGCCTTAGTTTCAGTTATTGGGGTGTAGCTTATTGTTTTAGAATGTACTGAAGAGCATGTTGAACACGGCTTTAACTTTCGGTTTGACTGACCCGATAGCTAGACAGAGCCGCTTTTTACGTGATCGGTGTCGTTTTGCGGTTGGATTTGACCCGGCTTAGTGATGGGAAGGAGAAGGGTTTGATATAATTCCACAAACCTGTTCCGACCCTTATAAGACCTTTAAAACCCACGAGACTGCGTAATTCTTACCTCGTGGGCTCGAAGTAAGGACATATGGTGCTGGCCGCTTTGTGGACTCACCTCGGATAAGGTTGCGGTGGGCCCGAGAAGGGGGGGGGGATATGCCCCGGCTAGGCGTGTAAAAGCATGCGTCCGGGTGGTCCGTCCATCCAATGTCCATCCGATCCGACAACCGGTCGCCTTATCGGATTTCAATCCGTGCCCGTGGGTGTCGGTGATGAGGGGTTGACGGCGATGAGGGGTTGACGGCGATGAGGGGTTGAAGTAAACTTGAGTGAAACCCTCCTGCTTTAAAGGAGTCTTGCGCAATTCTTCAACTAAAGATGCCTACGAAAAGTGATCAGTTAACCAGGTTAGAGTAAACGTTTACTCGGCTCGTTCGATAAGTGACCCATTGAAGTTTGCTTGCGTTCGGAAAGTTTTACCGAGTTAATTCGATCTTTAACTCAATCAACTCCAGGATAACTCTGCTCAAAACCAGGGTAAGTTGACGTTAGCAGAAGACACAGGGAAAATGGCGCGGGGGAAAAAAAAATATATATATATATATATATTATAAAGTGAACAAAAAAAGGTATTTGTAAAAGCGGCGTTGAGATTGATTGGAAAGGGCTTATAAACGTCCCCCGGTATTATGCCTGAAGGTTTATCAGGGGATGGATTACAAACTAACTTATGACCTACCTTAAACTAACACCCATGCCTTTTCTAGTTACCTAGGACTCTAACCCAGAACCTCCCGCACCGCAGACCGGCGGCGCAACCGACTACGCCACAGGAGTTCGGCGTGGCGTTGAGATGAGCATGGAAGCAAATATCGTATTTTCGTTAGAACAGGCAGGACGCGTTTATACAGTAGCGGAAGACGATTTAATACTGGCCTGCCGTGGAATACAAACGTACAGTATATGTGAAGTAATGCTTAATATAACGTATTTTTTTTTAAACTGCGAGTTCACTTTGGACATAAAACAATTTAACAAAAACTCTTCTTTGTCCTTATCGTCATCATTACATTACTTTTGTGTAAATGGCCTTGTATGCACGTAATCGTAATCATCTAACACAGCACTTAAACTGACAGTAAATTCAGGATTAATTGGAGTTACCGTTATCCCAAAACCCTGAATTACTTTCGAGCGTTCAGTAACAACCTGGATACTGGGTCGAGTAAACCTGGTCACGTGACCGATTTAAATCTTTCAGGTTACTTTTCGTAAATGCCTTATGAGGCTGCATCGCACGCAGAACATTTTTGTTGCGTCTGGACAGCAGACCGGGAACAGCTCTCGCCTCTTCTGCGGATGTCGTGTTCGAGGACACGAGCACAGCGGTAGCTACCGTTCGTTTTCCCATCATATGTCCTCCGTTGCTGTTACGCAGTCCATTGTTAGTTCTGTACGTTTTGCACTCGCTCCGTATGCCGCGGTTTTTAAAAACATTCCATCCAAGAATGAGGGGTGGGGGACAACTTAACATTTGTACAACAATACTTTCGGATAACAAACGAAGAGACAACAAAAACTAAACTTTTAAAAAACAACGCTGTATTTATTCGAATTTTTTTTTCAAATACAATTTTAAATTATATGCAAAGAATTTTAGTATATTTTAATTTAAGTCGTAATTCATGAGTTTTCTATGTAGATTGGCTGTAACAAAATTGCATGCATGAAATATAATACACACGATTCGCAGTTTGCGAGCGTCTGAAGGCACAGCACGGTTTCAGCAGCGACGTATTTGTAAAAAAACAAACAGTAGGTTTTTTATTCTTTAGAATTATTCGTTGGATATTTGGAAAATTGGTCGTACATTATTTTATTTACTGTAACTTGTGATANAACAAACAGTAGGATTTTTATTCTTTAGAATTATTCGTTGGATATTTGGAAAATTGGTCGTACATTATTTTATTTACTGTAACTTGTGATAAACGAACAGTCTGATGTTGTGCAACTATGACACAATAAAATAGCAAAAAAAAAATGTCGAATAACTGAGGACCATTTGATGATGGTTTATTGGGGTACAATAAAACCATACTTCAAAATTTGTTGCAAAAGACTAATATAATATGAAGTTTAAAATTTTGCCAGCGAAAATATTGGAAAAATATTTATTCCAAGAAAACTAAAATGTTCGCCATGTTCTGGGGATAACAACACGAACCCTCAAATCATTAAGGGTGAATACAATCTTGTACTACCTGCTCTATCAGCCACATCGCCGAAATAATTCAGTCACCTGCCACTCCGTAGCCGTTACCTGAACCCGGCGCGCAAGTTCACTGCTATACAAGTACTGAACATGCCGGACTTCATTCTGTTGATAGACCTGCTCTCCCAGATATCAAACAGATGTGTGACATATTTCAAAAAGAAAGGCCTATCATGTGGTAATTATAACTGCAAATGGTTCGTCACGAGGTATTATGTACGACCCCTTCACTTGCAGTTGCTGTGTTTTGAAGAGGGTGTTAACGTGTTCATTTGCTCGGAAATAAATAATGGTATTACGGGAATGAGACTAGGCTCTACCACAAAAATTGGCTGAATGTACCTATGCAAATGCTTGGAAACTTAGTCTGAATCTTAGATAGATGGCCCCTTTTCCAGTTAAAAGTAATTTATTCCCAAGAAATGGGATGCTTTGTGTTTTGATCGGAAATACGTTACGAAATAATAGAAAACAGCTTGGAGATAATGACTANCAAGAAATGGGATGCTTTGTGTTTTGATCGGAAATACGTTACGAAATAATAGAAAACAGCTTGGAGATAATGACTAGTAACAAATGTGCGAAAGCTCTGTGTGCCAAAACGGGATAAAAAAAATTTCTTACTCGCTCGTCTCTGTGGGAGNTAGTAACAAATGTGCGAAAGCTCTGTGTGCCAAAACGGGATAAAAAAAATTTCTTACTCGCTCGTCTCTGTGGGAGAAATACCAAGACATGTCGATGACTCTAATGGACGGCGGTGAACCAATGACTTTCCAATTCGTTTAAGAAATCTTTTCCATTTTGTTGCAGGAACAGTGTCGCCAGACAATATGCTGCTGTTTAGGGCAATAATGTCAGGTTCACAATAAAAATACATGGTGCAGAGCATAGGACGTAACAGTAGAACATTTCACACGAGCAGAAATCTTGCGCGAGTTTTCTTTACAAGTGAATATAGGATGTTCACGGTAAAGTGAGCACTTTTGAGGCCCTAGCTACTTTATATTGTCAGCCATTTTTTATCCTTTAACCGTCTTTTAAAATAAATATTGCCATTCAAGTAATAAACACAGTGTGTAAACTCCCACCGCACTCGAAAGTTAACGTCTAAGGCTGAAATAAAATATATTTGTTGACTATTATTCCATATGAGAGGGCTTTCAAAAGTGCTCACTTTACAGTGATTAGCCTATAGTACAGTGTAATATGTTATTTCCTCTTAATTTATATNGGGCTTTCAAAAGTGCTCACTTTACAGTGATTAGCCTATAGTACAGTGTAATATGTTATTTCCTCTTAATTTATAGACCTATCTTGCGACATTTCTACGTTTCTGCACACATAAGAATACTCCTCCATTTTAAATAAACAACCCCGAAAAAAATGTTATACTCTGCTCTGATTAGCAGTTGTCCCATNGGGCTTTCAAAAGTGCTCACTTTACAGTGATTAGCCTATAGTACAGTGTAATATGTTATTTCCTCTTAATTTATATACCTATCTTGCGACATTTCTACGTTTCTGCACACGTAAGAATACTCCTCCATTTTAAATAAACAACCCCGAAAAAAATGTTATACTCTGCTCTGATTAGCAGTTGTCCCATNTAAGAATACTCCTCCATTTTAAATAAACAACCCCGAAAAAAATGTTATACTCTGCTCTGATTAGCAGTTGTCCCATGCGTCTTTTAAGAAATTAAATAATACCATTCGCTTCACGCACTATGTCAGGACCTCCCGTGTACACGACTTATGCGCAGTTGTGGATCAGTAGGTCCGGAATCATGCCGGGCATTTCTTTGTTCACGTGACTTACGCTCTACGGTTACTGTTGCGCTTTCAATTGCGAACCTTTGTTAGCCGTCGCAGCGTCATCGCGGATGAAATGCGTGCTCGTGAAGTCGCCCGCGGGGAAACCCCCGCGTCACGTCGTCATGCCTCGGCTTTGCAATTTTACGGTAGAAGAAGTTAACTGCAGAAACGTGCGAGCTCCACTTGTCCGGCGACTGGAATTGCCTGCCCCCCGGGTCCCGCCGACCGCGTGGCCAATTCGTGATCAGCTGCAGCACATCACTTAAGGGGAATCATTCGCCGCCATCTTGTATTTATCCTTTTTTTTCCTTCGTAAATTCTATTTTAAAAAGTTTAACAAAAATTTTGCCTTTGGCATTGCCGTAATTAATTTTTAACTAGTGACTGCCGACAAGAAAATAGGTAAATTTTTCTTGCTGACGTTGATCCTTCTTAAAAGCATATGGCGCATTAAATTAACGCTGAGAACGTTTGTTGAAGAAGTCAAGTATTCGGAAATGTAGAGAAACTAAGAGCAGCTGTACAATATTACACCTTTTTTTTTTTACAAACGTCGTTAGTGCTGTTTACGGGAAAGTAAGCACTTTTGAAATCGACCTTTGAAAAAAAAATCCCTGCCTATTACAACATACATGCTACAGTACGCACTGGCATGCAGTCTCCCAGTTAAGTTGGCAGTGAATGAATAAAAAGGTGGTTCCAGGACTTGACGTATTACTAGTGGAATGTTACAATTTGTGGCCACTGAAGTTAGTGTCTTTGTTTCATGCGCCTGAAAGAACAGATTTGCAGATTAATAACACGTTTACGTTCCTGACATTACCATGGTCCCATTTGGAAGGTGCATTAATAAAGTGATCAAGCTCATGACAATGTTAATTTTACGCATGGCGGAAGGATGCAGAACGAGAAGAAAACTAGATCCTAAGCAGGTGTTTCAAAAGTACTGAATTAACACGCGACCAGCCTATAGTAATATTTTTTCTACGTTTCTGGGGATTTATTTCTTATTCTTAAAATTTGTTCTCGTAAGTGCGCTTCAAGACATTGTAAAGGAATGTGTCTGGGAAATACTAGGTTTCAAAGAAGTGTATTTATAAGCATTTCTGTCTCTTTCCTCTCACTGATCATGTTTAGTCATGAGCTAATGTGACCGAATGGTCGCGAGTTCGATTCTGGCCCGCTGCATTAGGTGTGATAATTTACGTTTACTTACTTCGGAATGATAACAAAATTTGCTGAAAGTAGATCCTAAACATGGCTTTCAGAAGTTATGTAGTGTGTTTGGCTTCTAGAATGCACAAGTAGCACAGTGTTTCTGTTTCTAGATCATTAAAGATAATTATTTTCCGGAAATGAGACACTTCTCAACTAAGAAGTCGGCGCACGTTGTCCTAACGCCGAATTAAAATATGTCTCTGGAAATACGTGAAATAAGCGATGTTTCACACTCATTTGCATTTAAAACCGACCCCACGTATACACGAATTACCCGTGATATTAACTTACACCCAGAATTGTTTAGTAATTAAATTATTGCTGTTTTCCGGGGGTTTTGTCACGACAAATCTCGATTCCTGATGCCAAGGTAGCGACGAAATCTCAAATTAAACAATCACGGCCACGAAATATGATCGCTTCAACTTGAATTCTGAGATATTTACCGGTGTTTGCTTCTCTCTTTGTCAAAGGGAAATGTGGGAAATATTTTAGCAATTTTCAGGTGTATGAGTCATCCAAGGTGAATTTTTTATTCCAGCCAAAGTAGGGCGTGGTTTCACCACCACCTTTCCCATAACCGAACCCCCTTGGAATATACCAGTTATTAATTTATTGGGGCCCTGCAGATCTTTTTTAGCCTGGGGCTTCCTGAGAAATATTTTCAGCTCAGTCATCAGATTCTCATAAACATCCTTCCTGTTCTGTCATGAAGAAGTCGCTTCTAATGCTTGCATATAGTACATCTCGCAATGTTTCTATCGCTCTGGGGTTCTCACACCAACCCCCCAGTCACATCATACTACAGCTATTGTTGCATCCAGCATCTAGCAGCCACGTTAATCTTCTGTTACCAGTTTCTTTTTTGTCTCTTTCAAGTATGCACTCTGACAGTTCAGGTGATGTCATAATAAGGATATTATTCATGTCACCGCCAGATTAGATACACTTACTTCGTTAAATCAACAAATGTACGCAGTGCCGCACGACATTAAAGACACTTATTCCTGGACCTATTCATGACAAGCATCTTGGCTAAACCTTCTAAATTTTTAGTATTTAATTTAAAAAGAACCCAAAAGATTGTACGGCGGAGCCAATGATGAAATTGACAGTAGTAATGAAGATCAGACACACTTACGTTATGAAGATCCTCGCGTTTCTCCTTTGCTAGACTACATATTTCAGCAATTGATTCATAGTGCGAATCAACTGTGATATTCGGCATTCACTTCCCAGACACAAACTAGCCAGCCCAGCAGAGGGAAAAAAATATTCAGTAACTGTGCGCGTTTTCTTGTGACCCTCCACCCTGTTCACGGACACCTTCTGCATGACATACATACAATGCCACTTTCGTCGTCCAAGGTAGGGCTCCTTTCGTAACTTAACTGTAAAACCCTTTCCTAATCTCTTATCACGATGCTATTATCGAGAATGTGGCCTTCAAGGCCGAGGTCTGGCTTGTAATCTCAGATAAGCCATAAGTTAGCATATATAATATGTCATAGGACCCAACATTAACCTCTCGGCCTAGAAAACAACAATAAAAAAAGTATACCTGAAGCAGGCATCAGAATGGCCGGTTCAACGACACTGACGACTATCGATTATCGATATATCGTTTGGGCAGTCGGACGTTGGGGACGCGATTGAAGTACTACGTCCATGTGGTTAGGTTTGGACGATTGTTTCTGGGAAGGAGGGGGGATGGGGGGTCCGCAGGCGGCCCGGCGGTCTCCTGCAGATAACCATCGGCGGGCAATACAATAAACAATGCACAATGGGGGCCCTCGCGACACGCCCACGCATTCCCTTCCCTTCGGGGGATCTCGTGAACCCGGCTTCTTTAGCGGCATGCCGCCCAGCGTGGGATCTGCCTACAGAGACCGGAGCACAGGGACCTACATAGCCACGCGTGCGTCTGCTTCCGCCAATTCACAGGCCCGCTCAGGGTATTTTTGGGGTCTGGGGCAAAGCTATTTTTGTAGCCCCCCTTTTTCACGCGACACTACGCAACTTGTAACAATACCTAGGTTTTTTTTCTACATTGGCAGCAGTTAAAAACACATTGCTTTTTGATAGTAATTTATTTTCTCTTGGTTACGTTTTCAAACTAAGGATTCTATAAAAAAATTATAATATTAACATTTAATACAAACTTAGTTTTTATTGGAAGAAAGGATAAATATTTAAGAGAGACGTGCTCTAAAAGCGGTTGCCGCGGTACTAGCTCAGCAAAATCATATTTCTCTCAGGACCTCTGGTACAAACTTGTCGGGGACGCATTATCAAAAAAAGTATTATACATGCTGGCAGCAAATACTAAGTACAAACTACGTCTCTCACGAACACGTTGCAAACAGACTCTCATCTTCTCTTTTCAAAAAATGTCCAGCGAAAAATTAAAGGTCTCACGCGAAACGGGTTCGAGGCTTGCGAGTCTGAGTNCAAACAGACTCTCATCTTCTCTTTTCAAAAATGTCCAGCGAAAAATTAAAGGTCTCACGCGAAACGGGTTTGACGCTTGCGAGTCTGAGTGAGACAAACTCTTCTCCCGCATACCTGTACTCGATCAGGCTGTGCCGTATATGGCAGACTACCTCCTTTCTCCTGTTCTCTTTTATTCTGATTTATGACTTTCTGTTTATACGTCCACGTAAAACTTGCGAGCGTTAGGTCAATTTTTTTTTTTTTACCCATTCGTACGGGCTTTGCTCGTAAACGATTTATTTTATTAACTGCTTCATTATTTTCCTGTGATCTATATGCTTGCCTTGAGTCTTGTAGGTAGGTATACTCCATTCACGGTCACTTAACACTTTTCTGAAGCCCTGCTTAAGTTCTACTGCAAGGATATTCCTCCCCCTCACACAACCAAACCTTAATTAAGTCTAGCAAATTACGACGCAGAACAACGCACAGAGTTCATGCGCACTCAATTGTAATAATAGTTTGCATGAGAACTATTTCTTACGAGGTGCTACCAATACACGTGTTTTCTCGCTGTTTTTATTCATGCTAATTAAGAATGAAATATTATAGTTTATAAATAAAATATAGGATAAACTTAAATTTAATGAAAAGTAAGTTATTTTTATGTTAACAGAGGTATAAAACTCTTGTGATACATTGCATATCTAGGAAATAATTAAACACGTCATACTTGGGGTGAGTTTTCAGAGGTTTGACTCAAAAAGTGTGAAGAAAACGCGAACAGACGATAGAGTATTTTTGCCTAACGCCAAAGAAACTTACAGAGAGTGCGTAACACAATCGACTTTCTCCTAGAGGAAAGTAGCAAGTGAATGATTTTGAAGTTCTTTGAGAATAGTTGAATTAGACATCTTCTCAATCCTGATACACGTGTATAGCCATTCTTCACCTGATGGGCGTAAATGTGGGCCAAAGTTATAGATGGCAAGGTGCATTTGGTTGAGCTGCCGTGAAATTTTCACGATGCGAAAAAATGAAGAAGAATGTAAGAATGTACTGAATGACGTTGGAATAACACGCACGAAGAACGGGATTACCGAAAGAGAAAACATTGCTCGGTGGCCACACACGAAAATTCAAAGGTCGTTTCGACCTGAGATTGAAACCTTATCGTAACCGAGGAGGGAGAGGTCGGTGGGCCAGCTGCAGAGCGGCTTATCGTCGCACGTAAAACTAGCAATGAAAATGAAAATCCACATAGGTTCCTGCCTGAGTCAGGATCACGTATGGATGCGCTGATCGGCCAGCACGAGGCGAGACGAAATGGGGTGCAGAAGCAGAGGAGTGAATACGGAGGAAGAAACGGGACAGCTCTGAGAAAACATCTACCCNGAGACGAAATGGGGTGCAGAAGCAGAGGAGTGAATACGGAGGAAGAAACGGGACAGCTCTGAGAAAACATCTACCCCATGACAGAGTTCGCCACACTCCCCACATGAGAACCCCCTGTCCGAAAATTCTCAGTTCGCTGTGGGCTGGAATCGAACTAGGTACCTCAGATGTTAGAGCCAGTGTTTAACCAATTGAGTCAACTATTAGTCCACGTAATAAAAATTTTTAATTTATTTGTAAGAAAAGCAGCTTACTACAGTTCTAGTTTGGGGGATAGTGTACTACTATAAATAACTTTGCTGGTGTTTGACTGGAACTGGAATGGAAAATCACGAGAGATAAACTACCCCCTATGGAGTGGGCCTGGATCGAAGCCACGACCTCCCAAGTATGAGGCAGCCACGCAATCGCACGACCAGATATTATGTAGGCATTTTCCATATCCGCGGCCTAGAAGCGTGGGAGCGCCAAGGGCGACTCATGTATGCGCATCAAACGTCTCTTCGCTTTTAAGCGCAAGGCGTTGAACTGACTTGCAGTGTTCCTCTTGTCGGCTTACCTCGTAGGGCTTACAGTGGTGACCCTATTATTTTACGGTGTAATAATATATATAAAGAAGAGCTGCATATCCCTATGCTATATTAAGTAGCCTGTACGAAAGTGGTGAGTGGAGAGATTTGGATGGCTCTTAACATCGAGATCCTGAGAGCCGATGAGGGTGAAGTAAGGTGAGTATGGAGCAGAGCCAGAATGCAAGGGCGTGTGAAACGGGAGATCCCTGATAAAACCCGCCGACCAGCGGCATCGTCCGGCACGATTCCCACATGCGGAAATCCGATGTGACCCGGCCGGGGATTGAACACGGATCACCTTGGTAGGAGGCGAGCAGGAAAACCGCTCAGCCACCTTGGTTCCTTTGGGCTACTAGAGCTCATGATTTGTATGTCTGAGAATGTGTTCCCTCCCTTAGTGTTTGAATCCTTCAAATGAATTGTGCCCAACGCGGTGCTTAGGCATTGCATCGGGAGGGCTAAAATCTCACGTGGACGTGGGTTAATTTTGAAGGCGAAGATTCATTTTGCTGCTTTTCACACAACTCGTCGCAGCTTGAGATGTACAACACGAGAGCTAATTTTAAGATGATTAACCACACGCAGAAAATGTCTACTTGTGCTCGGGGGTGGACTGCGAATGGCTCTGCATTCATCTGCAGATGTCACGAACAATGACAGTAACACTACATAGGCCTACAGTAGCCGTCAGTTTCTTTCTTATCCACTACTTTTTTGGTTCACACCATGTCCTTCTGCATTTTACACACCTTTAATTACACTCCTGTAGAGCGTGCATTGCCTTCGTAATAATCACTTTTCTAAAAAAAATTCAGCAATGACAATGGGAATAAAGTGAGATAGATTGTTTTTTAAGACTGCATTATAACAGCGTTGCTAATAAACCAAATTAAAAAAATTATCGAAAAGGAAATTGTGGAAAAAAATTTGCCGNCTGCATTATAACAGCGTTGCTAATAAACCAAATTAAAAAAATTATCGAAAAGGAAATTGTGGAAAAAAATTTGCCGATTATACCCGAGAAGAACAGTTATATCGATTACAAATGAAAATAATCTAAGCATAAAAAAAAAGCACGATTGTTTTTTCATAAATATCTTTTATTGATTTTCAGTTGATAGGATTAGGAAGTTTTCCTGCGNAAAAAAAAGCACGATTGTTTTTTCATAAATATCTTTTATTGATTTTCAGTTGATAGGATTAGGAAGTTTTCCTGCGTGAAATATGACGCATCCTATTGTGTAAGTTACAAGTGTCTACAATATGTACAATTTTGGCAGCCGTGATGAATCTCCATAAGATTTTGACGAATCTGTCATGCATTGTTATTTCCATTGTGTTAAGTGTTTCGGCGATCGGCCCAAAATTTATATTCCCAAAGTCACCTTCGAAAAATGGGCACACGATATACGACGCTATAGACAGCGCTCGNTCGGCCCAAAATTTATATTCCCAAAGTCACCTTCGAAAAATGGGCACACGATATACGACGCTATAGACAGCGCTCGTGCGCCAAACTCCTGAGATGTCATACAATAATAATTCAAATTATTTTAATTGGAGTCTATCGCCGATGTTAATTTCTTTGAAGGGTATTCTNATGTCATACAATAATAATTCAAATTATTTTAATTGGAGTCTATCGCCGATGTTAATTTCTTTGAAGGGTATTCTAATTAATGACTTCACTTGTTATGCCGCAAACATATTGTATTAAGTTACGCTATTTTAACAAGCCGTTTAAACCAGACATTCAAATCACGCTGGGATTATGACTATGGTTGCAACTAATATTTTGCTGTTGTATATGTTCAGAGAAAATGTTGATTGATGTATGATACTGACTTCGGCACATTACATGTAGAATTTATAACTGTTCTTCGTTATAACAAATTCCCTTTATAATTTTATTAGGGTCACATGTCCTGTGACGAGTTATCGGAAGTGTCCCTACCTGGAAGCTCACGCGCTGGTGGTCTGAGCATAATTGCCGTCAGCGTGCAGCCAATTTGTGGTAAGACTGTACTGTGCGAACGCAGCCGAGACGAATCTCCGTGCAATGGGGATGATTGTCTCCCAGTCGAGATGCAGGTGGTGAGAATTGTGTCTGNTATCGGAAGTGTCCCTACCTGGAAGCTCACGCGCTGGTGGTCTGAGCATAATTGCCGTCAGCGTGCAGCCAATTTGTGGTAAGACTGTACTGTGCGAACGCAGCCGAGACGAATCTCCGTGCAATGGGGATGATTGTCTCCCAGTCGAGATGCAGGTGGTGAGAATTGTGTCTGCGGCACTGCTAACCCACCCCTTCCTCCACATCCGGCGCCAATTAGGACCTGTTCATTCCTTACATCTCCCGTCGCAAGGGAGGGGGGAACTCACAATCCACTGTGCGATGACGTGCAACTTTCTGATTGGACTCCCTAGCTCCCGCAGCGCGCTGCCATCTAAATCCCTCTGCTTCCAACTCCCTGCTTCATTCATCTCTTTGCAGTTATCGGCACGAACTCGTGGCAAGAATAAAAAAAAATTCTAAGCTCAATAAATATTTCAGAATTCAACCAAAGGCAATCTGAACAAACGTGCCACTATATTCTCTGTGCTGGAAAAAGTGGCATGTGACTGACGATGGTACACAGAAAAGGCTTAATATATCCATCCCTAAACTAAACTCGTAAGTGTAATTATATTATTTATTTTCTTTCATGCAGCTCCACTTTTAATTATGTATGCGGAATAGGAACGTACATATTAATCCTGGGAAAGGGGTGAAGATTTCCTTATGAAAAACTACCACTGGGTAGTTGGCTGTAATTGAGCCACAGGCAACATAATGCGAGGTAGACATACTGCCGGACGACCAAACATGTTTTGGATTTTCGTTATTTCTGCATGTACCAATAAACTGGGGGATAGTTGTCAGTGACTCCCTCGGGAGGAAGTTTTCTGGACTTTTGAGGTGGTGTGGCAGTAACATGCTATAGTAGCCGAGCCCGGTTACCGCATTTTACCCTAGAAAGGGTGGATGATGCGTCTCTTACAGCTTCTCTCCACTCATGGCTACCCAATGTTCCTCGCGCCACCCCTGGGTAACGCAGATTGGGCTCCACCGCCCGTATCTCCATAGAAACCAGTTTCCTCGTGACTGGTAAGAGGTATCTGCAATGATGGCTTGGGCCGACAGATGGTACCTAGGCCCGACAACTTGGCGAAGTGTTGGACCACTTGGCATTCAGGCCGTTGGGGCTCAATACTGGAATTTCATGGCGAAGAAATTCTAAAGCATGGTAATGGTCAGTGGCCGATGACGGTTCTTACGGCTGGTTGCTTTGCTGGTTGATGGACGTGGTGGCTATGGCGTGGAGGTGGCGATGATAACATGGACGAACTTTGAAAGCTACGGGTATAGACCTACGGAGTTTGATAAGGACGGAAATCTTCTATTTCAGAGCAAGGGCGGCTTTTCCCGGGCTTGTGTGCCACGGTGGGTCCGGGGGTGTGTCCCACTCCACGCTCGTCGCTATTCACCCTCTGCCTTCCGGTGGGCGGTTGGGTGGTAGGATGCTAGGTGGGCTACCGGCCTGTAATGGGTGTACGGCTTATTCCCGGTGAGTCTTTTAAGTGTCCTCAACCAAATCCGGAGTTTGCGTAAAGTTGGGCTGTGCCCCTTGGAGCACTAACGGGTGGAATGGGCTGCCTCTGTTCACCTGGTACTCGCCATAGGTTAAGCGGTTGATAATTGATAACACACTAGTGCCATGGAAAATAAGTGGGAGCACGGGCTGATCGGTTTGACCCCTCCAGAGGTTCTGTCAGGTGTTNACACACTAGTGCCATGGAAAATAAGTGGGAGCACGGGCTGATCGGTTTGACCCCTCCAGAGGTTCTGTCAGGTGTTCCGATCACTAGAGGTTGGACTCGTGCTGGTAGTGGTTAACTCCGCATGCTGTAGGAGGTCTGGAGAGATTCGCTCTCTTAAAGAAAGACCGGGCGGTGAGCGGCAACCAGCTCATGTTGTGTCCTGGAGAGACACTAGGGGTATGGACAGAACCCTGGCCAGACCACACGCTTGGTGTCTGAGTACGAGGGTCTCAGAACCTTGTGGTAGGGTGCTCTTTGCTGTACTTGTGAATCAGGTTGGGACCTTGGATCTGGTCAACTCAGGTGCTAAGCTGGGACACCTGCGGTGACAGGGCGTGATCCCTCTCCGCTACCGATTGGGTGGTCGTAGCGACGGAATGGCCANTTTGCTGTACTTGTGAATCAGGTTGGGACCTTGGATCTGGTCAACTCAGGTGCTAAGCTGGGACACCTGCGGTGACGGCGTGATCCCTCTCCGCTACCGATTGGGTGGTCGTAGCGACGGAATGGCCCTTGTGGCCAAAAGTAAAAATACAAAAGTACAAAGGCTGAAAAGCCCTAACTGTACGTACCGATAAACTACGCATGGACATCATACANAAGTAAAAATACAAAAGTACAAAGGCTGAAAAGCCCTAACTGTACGTACCGATAAACTACGCATGGACATCATACACTAAAATATAAACAGTTAAAATTGCTTCTAATCAGCGAATTTGAATGCAGACCTGTTGAAACAGCTCCACTGAGATACGTAAAGTTCTACCGATCAGTTTATTTGCTGGTATTCACTTATTAAACAGTGATTTCTCCTGTTTCTTAGTGAATTGAACTGACCTGACAGTAAACCCTAAGTACATTCCACAGATTCGCCAGTAGATAACAGCTCATCAAATGAAGATTCAGTGAAATAATTCCACTGATTGAACTCACTGATTACCATTTAGAGTGTAGTAAAAATATTAAATCAGATATAATTTACGGAAAATCAAAATTTCGGCACTCGCGCTATGCATTATATTTACACCCGGAGATACTAGAGAAACAGAAATACCAAGGAATCAAAATCGACTTGCCAAGGACTGTTAGGATAAAGCCAGCTGGTTAAATTTTTATGTAGCTAGGTTATTTATGCGATGTCGTGCGAAAAATGTCTTTAAACCAAATAGAACAGCGAACAATGTATAAACACAAGATGGCGGGGACTGGTACCTATGATTTATTGTTTTAAAGCAAATTATTTGGCAATAGAAAAAATCGCACATCTAAACATTACAGTAAAAATAAATTAAGTGCAATCTGTCAAGTAATAGCGATGATAGAGTTGTCACTGGCAGTCAATAATAATAATAGCCTTCGGCTCTATTCCTGGATGTAGTTGGCCGCGTTGGCTGTAACTCTCAAGGTTAAAATTGATATTTAGTTTACATTGTTTGCGCATGCAAGTAGACGTGGCAAGCATCACGTTTATCCCACTTTCTCAACTACTAACTCCTATCCTGCTACTGGACTCACATTCGGGAGGACACGGACTCGATTCCTGGTCCGACCATCTTGATTTCGGTTTGCTATGGTTTCGCGTAAATACTTCAGGTGAATGCGGGGATGGGTCCTTCATTAGGGCCAGGGCCGATTCCTTCCCCGTTCGTGCTTTTCTTAGCGATTTGCTTGATCTCTAATGACCTTGCTGTCGATGAGATATTAAGCCCTCCCTACCTACGTACTCATCTACCTATGTNATTTGCTTGATCTCTAATGACCTTGCTGTCGATGAGATATTAAGCCCTCCCTACCTACGTACTCATCTACCTATGTACCCACTAAGAAGCTAGAAAATATAGTCTATTCACTGTATCTTCACACTTTCTGAATCAAACCCTTGAAAAATCACCCCATGTATGAAGTGTGTAGGTATTTCCTAAATATGCAATGTATCACAAATGTTTTATTACCTCTTTTAACATAAAGGTATATTAATTTTCGTTAAATTGAAGGTTAACCTATATTTTACTTATAATTATAATATTTCATTTATGATAAATATNATTTGCTTGATCTCTAATGACCTTGCTGTCGATGAGATATTAAGCCCTCCCTACCTACGTACTCATCTACCTATGCACCCACTAAGAAGCTAGAAAATATAGTCTATTCACTGTATCTTCACACTTTCTGAATCAAACCCTTGAAAAATCACCCCATGTATGAAGTGTGTAGGTATTTCCTAAATATGCAATGTATCACAAATGTTTTATTACCTCTTTTAACATAAAAGTATATTAATTTTCGTTAAATTGAAGGTTAACCTATATTTTACTTATAATTATAATATTTCATTTATGATAAATATGAATAAAAACCAGTTAGAAAACGTGTGTGTTGGTAGCGCCTATTACGAAATAGTTCTCATGCAAAATATTATTAGAACTGAGTCGCACGAATTCGGTATGAAGTCCTTTGGTGTTTATTTCTAGACTTAGTTAAGCTTAGTTTGCACGAGGCGGAGGAATATCCTGAAAGTAGAACTTTAGCAGGGCTTCAGAAAAGTGTAAAGTAACCGTCAATCGATTATACGTTAAGTTGAGAGTTTGTAAGGTACTTTGCAACATGTCTTTAGGGTCCGCAGATGTGAAGTGAGGTGAGACAGAATGCACGTGGGGGAAATGTGAGGGTCTTGAAAAAACCCACCGGCCACTGGCAACGTCCGCCTCGTTTCCCCACATTCGAGAAGTCTCCTCCGGAAAAAAGAACCAGGACACCGCCTTTGTGGGAAGCTGGCAAGCTAAACTGCTCGATAAACGAAGCCACGTGGGAGAAATCGGGAAGGAAAATGTTACGGGATTTAACCTCCATTGGCTTAAATACGAATGGAATAATATTTAATCGACACCACCCAATTGAAGTCGGCCAAAATATAACCCACGACCGCTTATACGTCCGAACACTCTCGATAGGAGAATCGACAGTTCAGCGAGTGTGATTTTGTAGGGTAGTCAAATAACGCATCCACTGCAGCCTTGGCGTAAGTTTGGTTAAATTTTGTTCCATGTATGCATTACCGACGAGCGAACATAACAGGATGTACACCGGTTTAACCAACATATATATATATATATATTTTTTTTTTTTCTTTCGCTAGTTTTCACAAACAGCTCTCAAGATACTTGCTGATGAAGAAAATTAAAAGAACACCCTAGTAAAATACTGTCTGTGAAATCAATGTTTGCGCGTATACGTGTTATCTCAGTAGATCAACGTTATGGGAATACGACGTTTTCTCCAGTAAAGGCGAAAAATAATTACCTACAACCGCCACTTTTTACTTTTATCCCGTCAAGTGTTTGCAAAAAGAAAAAGTGTAAATGGTTGAAAAATGTAAAAATTTTTAGGGTTTTCCTGCGCAATTTCCTTAAGGGAGTAGTATCCACTACATCTTCGAATTTTCTCACAAATCTTCGTAATGAAAATGTATGACCAGAAATAAAAAATTAAAGCTCGACATGACATAGAGGACTACTTAACGAATTTTTTGAAAAATGTAGGGTTTCAATTATACCTGTATTTTCCCATGCGGGATTGACATTATTAAATAATTAGGTAATGTTTTATTACGGTTACAGATGTGAAACTAATCATGGAAGAAAAATAAGTGGGATTTCGAGATAACTGTTAAAATGTTTCCTATGCCTTGACTAGCTTGGTTTTTGAATATTGACTCCGAAAATTAAGTTATGGAGG
>NQII01002058.1:64940-80463 GCA_002778355.1 Clitarchus hookeri
GGGGGGGGGGGGTCTCTTTGCTTCCTTATGGTCAAACGTGACCTTGAGATGTTTCACGATTTTTCCGAGGCTTGAAGCAAACTAGAGAGTTCTTCTGCGTCCGGGTCGTTAGTGCTTACCATTTCAACACTGGAGTCGGCTTCTTGAGCCTTTAGTTATCGTAACTTTACACCGCATTTTAAGTAGAAAACCTTTAAATTATACCGCATTTCAACCTAAAAAGGCTTTAAATTATAGTCTCGAGTTTCGGTGTTTAGGTTGAGACCAGCGCGATGAGGAAGTTAGTATGTACACTGCTACCGCGTGTATAATCAGGTGCCGCCGAAGTTGACGGTATCTAGATCTTGCGCAAGCGCCCCGCTGGAGGCAGGTGAGTTGGCTTGGCTCCTTCGTATATTGCATGTGAACAATAAGGTGGTTTTCCGTACCCTCTCCCCCCCTTCCCAAGCCTCATTCTCTTCTTGAACCAGCAGTCGACCAGTTGGGGATCCACGTTTGGGCAAGACGACTTTGCCCGGGAGCCGCCTCCGGCGTTGAGGAAGCGCAACTCCGACGTCCAGGGGTGCACAGCGCTCGCCGTTCTCTCTCGCCGTCGACTGCAGCGGGTTCGTTGCAAAGGCGTAACAAATACAGTCTATTCAACGGCTTCTTCACACTTTTTGAATGTAAGACATGTTTAGTTATTTCCTGAACATGCCACGTGTCACGAGCGTTTTATACTTGTGTAACTTTTTTTTTGTTAAATTGAAATATTCTTTGTATTTTGTCAATGATGCGAATGAAAAAAAGTGAGATAATATGCATGTTGGTAACGCCCAGTAAGAAATAGTTCTCATGCAAAATATTATTACAACTGAGTGCTNAAGTGAGATAATATGCATGTTGGTAACGCCCAGTAAGAAATAGTTCTCATGCAAAATATTATTACAACTGAGTGCTCAGGAATGCGGTGCGTTGTCCTTTGGTGTAATTTTCCAGACTTGGTTTTAGCTTTGTTTGCACGAGGCGGAAGGAANCAGGAATGCGGTGCGTTGTCCTTTGGTGTAATTTTCCAGACTTGATTTTAGCTTTGTTTGCACGAGGCGGAAGGAATATCATGGAAGTAGAACATTAGCAAGGCTTCAGAATTGTGTGAAGTAACTGTCAATGGATTATATAGAGGGCAAAGGTATGCATTGCTCCTTCCTAAATATAGCCAAGGACGTCAGTGGAGTGGTGAGGTTTTGGGCAGCTCTTAACAGTACATGGGCCCCAGATTGAATGAAGCGTTTAGACTTCTCATCGATATTGTCCGCGCACGTACTGCAGCATTTAAAACAACAACGTCCTATCTATCTCCATGTTAGTTTGCAAGTGAAAACGTAAACAATCACGTGGAACTCTCGTCTTGGCTTCCGGCGTGAACAACAGAAACTCGCACATCGATCGGTCAGTAATCGAGATACAAACGAACAATGGCGTCCGAATTCGGAGATGCACACTTCTTCACGAAGGGGACAAGTGCTTATATCTCGCGAAGGGCGCAAGGGGAAGAGGGCAAGGGCGCACGGCGGTGAATTCAGACACAGCCCCTGCGCTTCTCTGCATAAGACGAGGAAATTAGCTACAGGTAGACGGGCCCCTTAAGGGTGTTGGACCCCAAAAAAGGTATCATTTTATATTTGTACCAAACATTTTTCACCTTGTACACATTGTATGTCATGACATTTTTCTCGAATAAAATAATTTACACTTTATATTTTTTTCAATAATTTTATGTCAAATACAAAATTCTTCTGTTTCGCTGCAGCCGTAATAACAAATACTAACTAAGTTGTACATATGAAAAAATTTACAAAGTAAACGAATTTNTCTGTTTCGCTGCAGCCGTAATAACAAATACTAACTAAGTTGTACATATGAAAAAATTTACAAAGTAAACGAATTCTATGGGCTACCACGTGATACTTATGTAAATTATCAAATAACAAACATTATACAGTGAAATCCCGATATTTCGCATCCCGATTATGCGTATATCCCGCTAATTCGTGTAAATTTGCCGGTCCCTTGAGAAAATCCCTTTAATTCGTAAAAAACCAATGCATTCCGGTTGCCTCGATAATACGTATTTATTTTGGTGCTCTAGCTCAATTAAAACGTCTTATAATTCTTATTTCCAACTTAAAAATATCTTTAACTCGTAATGTTTGTAACCCTAGACTGTACACCAGCTCTAGATTTATGCAATTCGGGCAGGGTAAAAAAGACAGGAAGGGTACTGAGGGACGTAGGAGGGTTTGAAGGGCAGGTAATGACGCCGAGTAGGCTGTGAGGCGATGTGTCTGTGATTCCCAGAACTAAGAGGCGCCTTGCTGTCCGGCCTAGGTTTATGAGAGAGTAGGAAGGAGCAGAGCGAGTGAAAAGTTAGTCAGTTCGGTCTTAGCCATGCCTCCGAAAAGAGCTAATAAGGGTCTTTCCATTAGAGAGAAAAAAAAATCATTAACGCAGTGGCCAGTGGTGATAAACAAATTGACGTGTCCAAACGTTATAACGTTCCTTCTTCCACAAAAACATCAATTCTGAAGAACAAGGACAAAATCGCCTCCCAGACATCGGGCAGCAAAGTAAAGCGCTTTAAGACTGGCGAGTATCTACAACTAGAAGAGAATTTAAAAAAGTTGTTTGCGTAAGCACGGAATTTGAATGTACCAGTTGGAGGAAACCTTTTAAAAGAAAAAGCAAAAGTTTTCGCAGAAAAAATGGGAATTAAAGACTTTCGTGCGAGTGATGGTTGGTTTGATAGGTTTAAAAAAAGGCACAGCATAAAATTGAAGAAGCTTAGTGGGGAAAGTGCGAGTGTATCGGCCGACGTTTGTTCTGAGTGGAAAGACGAATTGGGAGAAATAATCGATTCTTATGAGCCCAACAACATTTTTAATGCCGATGAGACGGGGTTATTTTATAAGTGTCTCCCCGACCGATCAATGTGTTTTAAGGAAGAAAAGTGTCATGGCGGAAAAAATAGTAAAGAACGTGTAACCATATTGTTGGCCGCCAACATGGATGGATCTGAGAAATTAAGACCGCTCATGATAGGCAAATCAGCCAAACCAAGATGTTTTAAAAACATAAAAACTTTTCCGATGACCTATCGTGCAAACAAAAAAGCGTGGATGACGGGCGAATTATTCAAGGAATGGATACGATCAGTGAATGCTGATATGGAGAAAAGGCAGCGAAAAATTCTACTTTTCATGGATAATTGTACGGCCCACAACAATACCCCACCGCTCAGTCATGTTAATGTTGTGTTTTTGCCTGCCAACACTACTTCTAAGCTGCAGCCTCTAGACCAGGGCATAATTAAAACGTTCAAAACATTTTACCGCAAGGAAGTAGTGATGCAAGTCCTTGACAGCATCGAAGATGGGCAGGATCATAAAATCACCTTATTTTCAGCCATGAACATTGCTCACAAGGCGTGGCAAAGTGTTAGCGAAAGCACAATAAAAAACTGTTTTCGTGCTTGTAGATTCACGAAGGTGGAACTTTCATCAGCAGTTACTGAATAAGACTTAGAATGCCCTGTGAAATGGAATTGTCTTCCTCAAAATGAAGAAAATTCTATAAAGTTTGAAAATTTCGTCCATTTTGACGATGGCCTAGCGGTAGCGGGGATTCTAACTGATGACGAAATTGCGGCTCCATCTCAGGACATTGATGGTGTAGGTGATGACGAAGATGATGTGCCGACAATTACACCTAAAGTGGGTAAACAATACATCAACAACGTGCGCCATTTCTTAGAGAAATCAGATGTTGGCGATGAGGCATTTTCTGCTTTGAACTTGGTTGACAAAGCCCAACAATACCCGTCTGCAAGGCTTGCACCAAAATAAAATTACAGATTTTTTTAAACGTAAATTTAATGTGTTTTTTAAATGTAATTATTGATTTATGTATACATAATATGTAGCCATGCATTTATCATTACATATTAATGCAAATTTGCATTAATCACGTTATTATGTATTTTTAATTTTTTGCTCCCGATTATTGATAATCCCGCTAATTTGAATATCTCGATAATTCATATTTAACACTCAGTCCCTTGACAATATGAATTATCGGGATTCTACTGTATATGAATCTTTTTAAAATAATTTTTTTTTTTGCATTTTTTAACGTTTTTTTTTTCATGTATGAACGGTTATTGATTACATATATGTCAAGCAGTAGCCCACTGCATTATTTTACGTTGTTTTTTTTTCACCTGCACAATCTAGTTAGTATTTGTTATTATGGCTACAGAAGAATTTTGTATTTGACATCAAATTATTCAAAAAATATAAAACGTAAACATTTTTTTAAAAATAAAAGCTTTTCACATACAATGCGAACGAGTTGAACAAAGTTTGATGCAATTGTAAAATAATTAATTGTTTGGGGTCCAGCGGCATTAAGAATGCGGACGCATGCGACGGGGTGATGTAGCCGACGCCTCCCAGGCCTGCGAACAGGCGGAGTGATACAAAGCCGCCGCCCCGGACGGACAGAGAGTGTATCCCTGCGACTGTCGGCGCTGCCGCTGGTAATCCGCGGAGACTTGCCAGCGGCGTGCTTGTCGGTGTCAGTTCCTCCCTGGAGTCGCTGACGACCACCCCCGGTTCGCGGTCAGAGACGGGGGTCTTCCCCCGGTGACGGCTGAAGACCCCCGTGTTTGTTCAGGCCCGGCCGCCGCGAGCCGTCTGGTTTGTCTTCAGCTTCTGCCAACACGACCGCGTGCGTGGCCAAGTCGCACACTTTCCCTTTCTCACATCTAGCCCCGAAATCATCCCCTTTTCTGAGCGACAGGGATTATTGCTACTGTGAAATTCACGGGATACATTTATAAATTTAACCTGCGGAGTGTCCGCTGAAAGAAAATACTGGTGGCATGAGGCATCAGGGCAGATTAACAAGAGACATCACACGAGGATGGGTATAGCTTGTTCGAGGTTTCTTCACACTTTTTTTTTAATCAAACCTTTGAAAAACCACACCATGTATGACGTGCTTGGTTCGTATNTTCGAGGTTTCTTCACACTTTTTTTTTAATCAAACCTTTGAAAAACCACACCATGTATGACGTGCTTGGTTCGTATCCTAAATTTACCATGTATCACAAACTTTTTATACTTGTGTTAACTTAAAAAAATACTATATTTTGTTATGAAATGTTTAATTTTACTTGTATTTTATTAATAAATTATATTTATTTTATAATAAATATTTATAAAACAGTAAGAAACTAGGTGTGTTGGTAACGACTTGTAAGAAGTAGTTCTTAGGTAAAATATGATCACACTGAGTGCACACGAATGCGGTGCGCTGTCCCTGCGGTGTAGTATTCTAAGCTCGCGGCGTGAACTACGTTGCGATTCGACAAACTTGGGCGCTCTCAGAGCAGTGCTGTGGCGTTTGTGATTCGCTTAAGGCCGTCGGACACCCAACAATTAATAATTATATATTTGTGCCAAACGTTGTTCGACTTATACGCATTGTATGTTATGACATTTTCTTAGAATAAAAAATTTTTACGCTGTATATATTTTTTTAATAATTTGGTGTCAAATACAATATTTTTCTGTTTTGCTGCAGCCATAATAACAAATACTAACTAAGTTCTACAAACTAAGAAATATGTTAACAGTAGCCCATGGCATTAGTTTACTTTGTACATTTTTCATTTGTACATTTGAGTTAGTATTTGTTATTATGGCTGCAGCAAAACAGAAAAAAAATTTAATTTTACATCAAATTATTCAAAAAAATATTAAGTGTAAAATTGTTTTCATTCTAAGAAAATGTTATCACATCTAATGTGTACAAGTTGAACAATGTTTGGTACTAAAATAAAATAATCAATTTTTGGGGTCCAACACTGTTATGCCACGGAACATAGGTGGGGGGAGTTCACGAGAAACTGGTATATTTGGCGCACTATAATGTCTACTTATAGCGTGTATAATTTTTGTTAATACGACTTATTTAACTAACGTAATATTTCTTAAGCTGTAGTTTGTAACGTTGGTTCCATTTTTTTTTATAATTATAATCTATCTATGCTTGCATGCACTAAATTCCTCAGCAAAAAAATAATTAAAGTAATACTTCCATATATAAAACATGTTGAGGTGGGTTCAGACAAGACCATGCAATTTAACAATTACTGCACATGTCGTCATTGGCGTGGACAGAATTTCAGCCAGTCAGGGGAGAAAACCAATCTTTGAGGGAAATTTATTAATGTAGGTAAATTTATTGCGAGAGTTTGTCCATCGACGAGGCCGTTGTNAAAACCAATCTTTGAGGGAAATTTATTAATGTAGGTAAATTTATTGCGAGAGTTTGTCCATCGACGAGGCCGTTGTTGTTACTTCGCATGTGTTTGTGGGCGGCCGACATTACTGAGCATGCGAGTTTTCACTCATAATTTTTCAACACAATATCACAGCCTTATTAGGACTTCTTGCCTGTACGAGGTTAATTGAGCACTTTTGAAAACANTAATTTTTCAACACAATATCACAGCCTTATTAGGACTTCTTGCCTGTACGAGGTTAATTGAGCACTTTTGAAAACAACATTTGCAAAACGTCGCTTGCATTTCCACACAATAAATGTTTATTTTAACGGGCACAAATAGCGGCATGCGCCTGCAGTAAAGTTGTTACGGACGGAAAAAAACTAGTTGAATTAAATGTATTAGGTAAACATATGTGTGAATACTGAAATTATTTATTTTTCTTACATTTCTTTTAATATAAGCGTAAGAATTTTCGAATTTGTAAAATATTTGTACTTTTCTTATCATATCTATCACAGTTTCATTTGACCGACGAATGAATAAAATTATTAAGCCCATTGCAATGTTAATCTTTAATATGGCAGAATAATACAAAATATACATAAAGAAGATCTTAATGAGAATTTTCAAAAATGCACAGTTTACTATGAACAACCTTGTGTTTTGCCGTAGACTAAGATGAGATAGGCCGATCTTTCGTTTTCTGCGCATGTGCCCAACATTGACGCACCACACACCAATACACCTGTCAAAGTCACATGAAAGTGTTTGTTTGTATCTTAATTTCCAGAAGACAATCGTGTACGTTGGATACATTTCCACACAAGAAATGCTTATTTAAATGNTTGTTTGTATCTTAATTTCCAGAAGACAATCGTGTACGTTGGATACATTTCCACACAAGAAATGCTTATTTAAATGTATTTATTGTACACAGCATAAAACATCTCGTACTATTTATGTTTATAATTTACAGCCACCCTGGCTAAGCTCGTTCGTTACGTTGGATAATTAGGGGCAAGATTTTGTGGTTCTATTTTAAGGCAGATTTCGTTTTTAAGGCGCCCGTCTACCTGGCGCTTGAACTGCGTTGCAGAGTGTTCGAAATACACGTTTTTCAACGAAACTATTAAGCGTGCGTCCAACGTGCTGATCTACGAAAAGAACACACACTTCAGACGAGAGCTGTTAAGTACTTTCAAAATATCACGTACGTTAGAAACATCAATTCAGAGTACTCCAAAACCGCTAAAAAAAACGGCCTTCCCAAGGCGCTGTAGCTCAAAATACACGCATCAGCCTACATACAAAACTACTATAGGGGCCTGCACTGAACCTTCCTAATTACTTCCCACTAATAAAATAATATGGTCACCGCTAAAAGTCCCATAGGTACACGCAGCACGACGAGAACACTGCACGCCAGTTCAGAGCCTTGCGCTTAGCGGCGATGGCGTACTTGATGCGCGTGGCAGTGTCGCCCTTATCGCTCCCGCGCTTCTCGGCCTAAACGTGGGAAAAAGTTCCAGGTAGACGGCGGCCTTAAAAATATCAGATTTAGGTGTTATTATGTTTACTATGAGAGACTTATACATTGAAACCACTAAAAGTGTCAATTATTAGAGCCAAAATTGTACTGTGTTATTTTAACGCAAATTTTGCTATTAATAATTATTCGTTTACAATAATTTATCCTCGTATGCATATTTGCATTATCATTTTATCTTTATGCAACTGCTTAAACAAGAGAAAGTATCTTATTTGAACTAACGCAGTGCATTACGATAGGTTAAAAAATCACTTCGTAGGATTTTTTTATAACTTATGTTGATCTTCCTAGAAGGTGTGAATTTTTGTCACAATTTTACATGAATGGCTTTGATATGGTTTTATAGAGGAAAAAACATCCAATCGGGGTTATAGAGGAAAAAGCACTCCATTGGTTTTAAAGAGGAAAAAGCACTCCATCCTGGAAATTTAACTATTTTTATATTTACTTTTGCAATTTTGCTTTTTTAATTTAATTATTATTGTAATCTTATCCATACTGTATCTGGTATTTACTGCTGTTTTTCACTCAACCTATATTATGACAACCACCTAAAATTACTTATTTTCTCCCCACCATTTGAAAACTTAAATTATTGTTATCACTTAATTTATACATTTTTGGATACAAATCGTTGGTCATGGTTTCAAATTTTTGCTAAATTTCATTTCATTTTGTGTTTAAACTGAAACTTTGGTGTTAGGCGGTGTGTTAACTTGCATTTTGGTGTTTAGGCGGTGTATTACCTTGTATTTTGGTGTTATTTGGGTTTTATCGGTATTCACCATATCATCTTTTCTATTGATAATGTTTCTGTGCGCTAGACATCTCGAGTTTGATTAGTTGCTCCCTAGATCCTTCACAATTTCGCCCTGGAACGTAGCGAGCGAGCGGCGAGGATCTAGGAACGGCTGCCTACCTCCTTGCTTCGCATGCTCGCCTGATCACGGGAACTCCTCTTGAAATTCAATTTCCTCACTAATAAGCACCCGAAGTCCTCTTTCAGAGTGTGACAGAGCCCGCCTCTTCAAGGNGTTGGCGCGCGCAATCATCGCTGACCAGTGCCGGTTGAAAAAAATCGAAGCGAATTAGTCGGCCGTCCGTTAGAGAACCTCTCGTCTCCGCATGTTCGACTGGTAGCAAGCGGCGTCAACATGCTCTACCACATGTGGCCGTCGGGCCACAGCGAGGACCTGCGGGAAAACCAGAAAGACAAACAAAACCGGTAGACGTCTGCAGACGTCTACGTCATGCATGAGAGCCTGATACCACAGTGGCTGTAATGTAGTGAGGCGAGCAAGAGCGGCCGGAGTGTAGTAATTAATATCTGCTCGTTGACGTAGACGGTTAACGGCGGTCGTACACGATGACACTGCGTCCAGGGCAGCATCTTCCCATCTNAAAAATGACTGGTAGCAAGCGGCGTCAACATGCTCTACCACATGTGGCCGTCGGGCCACAGCGAGGACCTGCGGGAAAACCAGAAAGACAAACAAAACCGGTAGACGTCTGCAGCAGACGTCTACGTCATGCATGAGAGCCTGATACCACAGTGGCTGTAATGTAGTGAGGCGAGCAAGAGCGGCCGGAGTGTATGTAATTAATTGTTCATATCTGCTCGTTGACGTAGACGGTTAACGGCGGTCGTACACGATGACACTGCGTCCAGGGCAGCATCTTCCCATCTCGGTGGGTGGCTGCAGACAGACAGCTAGCTCTTCTTCATGGTGCGATATGCTTTTTTTTACTAACGATTTTGTATTATAAACGTGTCGTGGTTTACCTTCCGCCTCGTGGCGAAACTGCTGAGAGCTTGTTTTGTTCCCGTAGGCCCGTGTTGATGTGTCCTCGCGGCTAGCATCGTATTGGCATTCTTTCGCCGTCGGTGTTTGCAAATTGTCCTGAATGCTGCGATGTTCGTTGGGTTGAAGGCAGATTCACGCTAGTGCCCGTCATAAAAGTAGACCAGATTAACAACGTCCTGTGATCAAAAACTTCACTTCAGAATACATAATTTCTGTAACGAGATAGTTATTAATTTATTTTGTTAAATAAACACAGACGGGGTAAAGTAAACATGCGGAGATGTAAAAAACGGTCTTCTTTATATTTAGTTGTATTCAGTAACCAGGCACTTTCCAGCGAATGGAATAGTATTGATATTCATGCCGTAGCTTTGGTTAGTGTTGTTCCAAAAAAAAAATGTGATCGGAAATTTAAGGGCGCCGTCTAATAGGAGGTGTTTTGTGTCACTGAGATAGCATGGGAGGGAGCACTCTAAGGCTTTATTCAAAATGAGCAGTCGGCAGTCGAAGCCATATACACAGTGCGCAGTATACAGCTTCTCAGGCAGCCATTTTGTCGAAAGTTTGTAGGTAATAGTTATTTGCAGTTAGGCTACGTATTTACACTGTGTGCGTGGTACCGATTCTAAATTTAAAATGTTATCAATAAAAAAGCGATAAGATGTAAGAAACCATTTAATATATATACAGCCATAAATAGATACGTATCCAAAACTAAAAGCTATAACCATTAAAAAATGTTCTGGATGTTGACAAAGGCAACTTTAATTTCTTCGAAAGACGACGTATTGTCGGATACAATATTTTATTTCCTTGATTAGAATTACTGTCTCACCTAAACTCGCTTGTTGACTGCATTGTCAAAACACATGCCCTTATTTAGATTTATATTTTTTTTTACTGATATAATAAATTATCATCTGTTTGATGGAATAAAAGAACTTCGTGCACGTCTTGAAAATGTTTAATATTGTTTATACCACATGGTGAGTTATATCGCATACGATCGGCTGAAATCTTTCTGCAGTCGGCAGTCGAGGAGTCTGAGATGAAGTTGACGCATCTCTGACTGCTGAACTGCGGACTGCCGACTGCACATTGTGAATCGGGCGTAGGGGCGACCTAGGTATGCGCATAGAATGTCTGGTCGCCTTAATGCGCAAGACACTTGCCTTCGTAAGCAGACACAGTTCGAAAATATTGTGCAGTTTTTGTTTGACAACTTTACGATTAAGATTTTCGCTAGTTAGTACTCTGTTTATTTTCGTATTGGAAACGTCTATACAGCTTGTGCCGTAACATCTAGATAGTAAAAAATTGCGTTGGAATTGTTTTAAAATTATAAGCAATTAATCAGTAACTTAATATTTACTGTATTTACTTTTATACGCAGACTAATCAGGAAAGTGGCAAGGCATGTAGTTAGGTAACTAGAACTTACTTGTAACGAGGACAGAAAACCACGAGAGAAACGAAAACCCATACATACTCCCAGTGCAATCAGCCGGGCTCCAACTAACGACCTCCAAAATTGGATTCAGGCTTACCAAAAGTAATTAAAATATCCAGACAGTAGAACTGATGATGCTTGAACATCGTAATGCAAATTCGAAAGGAACAGTTTAGCATGGTAGCTGGAGATGTTTCGTGCTTAGGTTCCAAAGAGCAACTCTTTCCTCAAGAGCCCCAAAACGGTTTTTATTGTACGCACATGCCATGTCCGGTCATTTATTTCCCAAAATAAATTAAAACTATACTGGGTACGCAGACCAGTAAAGTTTAAAATTTTTTCATTATGTCTGTAAAGAGGGGTATTATTTCTTTCAGAATCTCACCTCAGTAGCACAAGATTGCAAGGAAACCACCGCCTCAGGCGCCGACCAAAACTTAATCAACTCTCTACTTTAAAAAATTCTCAAGTTAATGGGCACCAACTCCGCCATCTTAGAGTTTATAAATATTTCGGTGTAAGTTCATTTACAATAGGTTTGACGAAAAAATTTTTGCACGATAGACCATGAATAACAGTTTCTCAAACTTTATCAACATCTACCTTGAATATTAATTCCTAACTAGTGACGGCCGAGAAGGAATAAGTTATTACTTCTTGTGAGCGATTGCAAAATTAAACTAACCGCAGCAGTCGAGCAATAACTGCTTTGAAAAGTGTAAAATTAACTGTTTTTGTTCTGCCAGTCGTAAAACGTAAAATAAATATGTGAACTAAACGATGCAGCGAAAAATTCCATAAATCCAAGATGGTGGTGCTTCGTGAACCAACAGCGGGCAGCACTGATGGCAAAGGTCGGTTCACGATCAATTTCGTGTACGTAGAGACCGCGGCGGTGCAGTGGTCAGACCAACCTAGGCGAAACGAGTTCGATTCCCGGCGGGGTCGCTCCGAGATTTTCGCAAGTGGGAATCGTGCCGGACGATGCCCCTGGTAGGCCGGTTTTTGTCGGGATCTCCCGTTTCCCCCGCCCTTGCATTCCGGCGCTGCTCCATTCTCACCTCGTTTCACCCTCATCGGCTCTCAAGGCCCCGATGCTAAAAGCCGCCCAAATCTCTCCACTCCAGCCGTGTACGTAAACATGTGTCTGAATGGAACTTTTACAGAACTGTGTGGTTCGTAGTGAAAGTACTCGTCTTATGTTCAACCCTTTTACACTCGACTAGAAATTAAATTGATTTTAGTAAATTAGTTATTTTTTGGCAAATAACATTTCATTTCATTTTATTTGTATCTTTATTCTGCCAGTACTTACTACACAGCACGTGTGAATATTATAACACAAGACATGATGATACTACAAAAAATTAAAATGCATTTAATTATTACATGCAGTTTAGACGTATTTCTTTAATTTAGTAAAAAAAAAAAAAAAAAACGTAACTTTGATTTTAAAAATTACATATTCGATTAAATATGATTATTAATTATTTCTTATGTTTATTTTCTCCTTCAATTCTATTGGTTGAAGTTCTAACGTATACGACACGAAATAAAATATCACAATTTCCTACACGTATAGGCCTACACGTCCGGGATGTTCGTTAAACATGTACGCAATGGCCACACACCGTTTCGGAAAAATACCTTTTTTCATTCTGATACGTACACGTTCATTACGTACAAGTTTTTCGTAGTAAACCGACCTAATTCAGCATCACGCACGAAGTTCCATGGTCGTCGATTTTCACGGAATACACTTTACGGGCCCGGTAAGTTTTGAGACGTGTCAATTTGTCGCGACGAATTGGCCTCGGCATCTTTCTTCGCCCACTCCACCCGGTTCGGGAGCGCTGCGAATCGACGGCGATCTTGGAGTCACGTCCCACTGGGAAACTCTTCGTCACAATGCGACGACGATGTGTATAGTCCATTCGCGGTTTCTTCACACTTTTTGAATCAAACCTTTGAAAAATCACACCATATGTGTCGTGTTTAGTTATTTTCTAAATATACCATGTATCGCAAGCGTTTTATACATGTGTTCATAAAAGAATAACTTTTTTTTGGATAAATTAAAATGTTATTTATATTTTCCTATAAATTATAATATTTAATTAATAATTAATATGATTAAAAAACAGTGAGTAAACGTGTGTGTTGGTAACGTCTAGTAAGAAACAGATCAC
This sequence comes from Clitarchus hookeri, assembly GCA_002778355.1. Classification (NCBI taxonomy): domain Eukaryota; kingdom Metazoa; phylum Arthropoda; class Insecta; order Phasmatodea; family Phasmatidae; genus Clitarchus; species Clitarchus hookeri. Next base: position 78,265 of record NQII01002058.1, read on the forward strand.
ACGCAAATTAGTATTACAACTGAGTGCGCACGAGTGCGGTGCGTTGTCCTTTGGTGTAATTTTCCAGACTTAAGTTAAGCTTGGTTTGCGCGAGGCGGAGGAATTTCCTGGAAGTAGAACCTTTTAGCAGGGATTCAGAAAAGTGTGAAGTAACCGTGAACGGATTGTACACCTTGCCCTCCGAACCCCTCGTAGGAGATCAGCCCCCGCGAACGCATTGTGCAAAGAACGGCGGCATGTTCCGCTGAAACTGCCCCGGCAGACGTGAAAGGAAGAGTCCGTTGTGTTGTACCTGGTGGAATGACGTGGGAGGGGGGAGGGGGGCATGGACACGTCGCGGGACGTCGTATTTCTGCAGGGCTTGCGGCTGAGATTTACGACATATGCCTCTGCCTTATAACTTCTTGCACCAGCCATTACAGGTTGTTCATTGCTCGCTGCTTTTGCCGATCCCCCACTTATCTCTTTACAGCCTCACTTCGTGTCCTGCGGTTCACGACTAGGTTTAATTTGCGCGAAATATACTGAACTGTTTTTTTTTTTTTTTAATTTTTGGAGATATTTTTGATAACAGTTTTTATTGGAAGAGATCTTTAATGATCTAGTCGAACAGAACTTATGGTTGGAAATCAGTGGCCGTAAAGTGACGTCTTCGAGATCTGCAGGATGATCCTGATGATTCGTTGTGTAAAATGTGGTTGAAAATGTAATACAGGTTGTGGAATGTGGTAAATTTGAATGTTAAACTTAACCCGAAACATACTATATAAATTAGTTTTTTTTTTCGTATGAATATTCTCGTCGTACTGCGATGTCAGTGTGTTATGCAGACGCCAACTTTACTCAACAGATGGCAGGTTGCACCATCTAGGTAAAAAGTTACTATCATCAGAGTTCCAATTGAACTGTACTAAATTACTATTACTAAACAATTAAATAGTTAATTGCTCACATGGCGGAAGGATAAAAAGATACGGGAAGAGAATTAGATCCTAAGCGTGGATTTCACAGCCCATCGATGGTATATGCTGTTCATGATTAATTGAGAATTTTTAAATCAACCATTGAAAAATGTTGCTTCTTCTATGTGCATATATTGTAACGGATGCACTGGCTGCCATACGCCCAGTATAGTTGGTTACGACGGAGAGAAAGTAGTTAAAATTCTTAACGTTATATTCAAAGTGAATATTTGTAAATATTGGAGTTTTTTTTCTTTCGTTTTTTTTAACGTATAAAAGTGTATATATTAGAAAATTGGTGGAATATTTACTTTTTTTATATTTCAACATTTTGACTTGACCGGCGTATGAGTATAGTGATAAGGTCCCTGGCAGTGTTAATTTTACATATGGCGGAAGGACACACTATGTGCATAGTTATCTTAAAAGTTTTCGATACCAAAAAATTGATTATTTTATGATTTTACCAAATATTGTTTAGCTTGTACGCATTGTACGTGATGACTTTTTCTCGAATAAAAGAAATTTACACTTTAAATAAATTGAAACATTTGAGGCCAAATTCAATTTTTTTCTGTTTTGCTGCAGCCATAATAATAAATACTAAGTTGTACAAATGAAAAACAATTACAACCTTAACTACAGACTAACACATGAGTAATCATCAAATAACAGTTCATGCATTAAAAAAATGCAATTTTTTTGACATATGAAACATTATATATATATATATATATATATATATAATTTGTTACTTGGTGAATGCATTTGTGTCACGTGGTAGCCCACAGCATTTTTTTACATTGTAATTGTTTACATTGGTACATGTTAGTATTTGTTACTATGGCTACAGCAAAACAGAAACATTTTGGATTTGACGTCATATTATTAAAAAAATAAAGTGTAAAATGTTTATATTCTATCACATACAATGCGTACAAGTTGAACAATGTTTGGTATAAATATGAAATTATTAATTTGCTGATATCTGACGTGCTGAGTTAACCGTGAACAGTCTATAGTTATCGCTGTGGATGCACACGTGGCTGTGGTTTGTGATGCGGCAGGATAGGGCTTCCCGTGGCGAGCACGCACGAAGGTTTATCGACGGCTCATCGCGGCCGGGTACAGCCTCTCCTCGCCCGTACGTGCCATCGCGTGTTTCGGAATGTTTGCGTATCTGGGGGGGTTGAGGAAGCGAGGCGATCCCACGGCCCAGGTAGGGGTGGTCGGGTCG
>NQII01002058.1:111580-146223 GCA_002778355.1 Clitarchus hookeri
CCCCACCACCCATATTAAATTCTTCCCCGATCCAAGACTCCAGCAAACCAGCAAATAATTGAAGGAAGGCTGCAGGCGTCCTTTGTGGCCTCAGCTCCCCTCCAGAATAAACGAGGATTTTATAGGCTCAATCATCTTTCATCATTATAATAGAATTACAGCGTCTGAGGTGTTGTTACGAGGAATGTCTCGAAAAATTCTTTGAAGATTTTTTTTTGTGAATGCCTAGACACTAATTACCTATATCCGGGCTCGCTTTAAAAAAAAAAAGCAAAGAGAGGAAATGCTTTTGTTTTTAATGGGAGTGTGTTTCTTTTGTATAGTAAAAAAAATAATGAAAAATATTCTTAATATTGTGAAGCAGTCTGCTCTGAATAATTTAATACAGTAACGCTAGCAAACAAATTGGACACACAAAAAACATCCATGCCATAGCGAGTGTTAAAAAACGGTCACGTGAATTTTTTTCGTTAATTCTTGGGCTTATTTTAAACGTCTCATAAAACTAGATTTGTCTTTCAGTAAGAAAAGTTATGTCGATCATAATGTGCGTAAGCGGTGTATAATATTTTATTTGTGATGTGAACACAAAACATTAAGTCGAGTGACATACTGATCGTAGTGTAAGAGAGAGAGAGAAAGAGAGAGAGAGCGGGAGAGCGGTTTCTAAACGTGGCTGATGAAAGTACATAGAGCTTAATGAGAATGATGCACGAAAGCCGTATTCTTACCTAATTTTTGTCGCAAATTGTTTTTCAAAGAGTTTTTCAAAAATTTTGGCCTGCCAAGACATAAATTATATTTTCGTAAACCTTCTTACGTAGCTAGATATTCACTGCCTTTATTATTCTCAGAGAACTGATGGAAGAAAAGAAATAATATATTATTTCTTACCTTCCATCAGTGCTCCGAGAATACTAAAGGTAATGCATTCACGATTGCTTCACACTTTTCTGAAGCCCTGCTAAAGTTCTACTCCCATGATATTCCTCCGCCTCATATGCAAACTAAGCTTAGGCAAGTCTAGAAAATTACACTAAAAGACGACGCACCGAATTCGTGCGCACTCAGTTGTAATGATAGTTTGCATGAGAACTATTTCTTACTAGATGCTACCAACACACGTGTTTTCTCACTGTTTTCCTTAGTATTTATTATAAATTAACGATTGAAAATTGTAAATAAAATGTAGGTAAAACTTAAATTTAACGAAAAATAAGATACTTTCATGTTAACACAGGTATAAAACGCTTGTGATACGTCGCATATTTAGGAAATAACCAAACACGACATACATGGGGGTGATTTTTCAAAAGTTTGATTAAAAAAGTGTGAATAAACCGCGAATAGACTATAGGGAATATCTAAAGGGCCGCGGTGGTGTAGTGGTTAGACTGCATGCCTCCCACCAAGTCGAACTGGGTTCGATTCCCAGTGGGGCCGCTCCCGGATCTTCGCATGTGGGAATCGGGCCGAACGTTGCCGCTGGCCGGCGGGTTTTCTCGGGGATCTCCCGTTTCCCCCCGCTATTGCATTTCGGCGCTACTCCATACTCACCTCGCTTCACGCTCATCGGCTCTCAAGACCTCGACGTTAAGAACCGCCAAAATATCTTCACTCACTCAACTTCATGTGCGCCCAGTCTTAAGGCTCCCGCTTACCTAGAGCTTTATTTTCCTCGTTTGAGACCGAAAAGCGCGGGAGCGATAATGGCGACACTGCCACGTGTATTAAGTGCTGCATCGCCGCTAAGCGCAAGGCTCTGAACTGGCGTGCAGTGGTGTCCTCGTCGCACTAAGTGTACGTATGGAACTTTCAGGTGTGACCCTATTATTTTTTTTAATGGAAAATCTGTAGGAAGGTTTATTGCAGGGCCCTTGAGTAGTTTAGCATGTATACGATGCGTATATTTTGAGATACAGTGCTTTGGAAAAGCAGTGTGTAGCCATTTTAGAGTGCTCTGAATTGGTGTTTATAATGTGGGTGACATGTCTTCAACAGCCCTCGTCTGAAGTGCGTGTTGTTTTCGTTGATCAACACAGTGGGCGTGCCTTTAAAATGTTCGTGGAAAAAAACGAAATAAGAATGGCCGGAACGAGTTTCGAGCCCAGGCACATCCGAATGCAAGTACAAATGTTTACCACTGCGCGAACTCGCTGGATCGTTGACTGGGGTGGAAACATGGTAGCGACGGAATGCAGTTGCCAGAGAAACGAAAACACACAGGCCAACAGCAACGTCCGTCACGTCTCCTAGGTGCGAAAATATGTTTTATATCCACCAGGAAACAAACCCGGTTCGCCCGGAGAGGAAGGCGAGTGGTCTGACCACTACACCACTGCGGGTTCTACAATACCCGTCAAAAGTTTTAAGACCTTTTGTAAATTTGTTAAAATATTTTCCTGCTTTAAATATTAGGTTAATCCATGTTATACAATTTTCTAACGTTGTTGCTGTCAAAGCACATATTAGCATGATTAAATTATTGAAATCGGTCAAATAATTTGCGAGCAATAGCTTTTTTTTTTTGTTTAAAAATACATACATTTGGACTTACATTTTTGCTAAAAAAGATTTTGTAGAGACAATTATTTCCAACCTATTTTTGTGTAATGTTATTTTTAATTTCTTCATACACACACTTGAAAGAGAAAAATAAGCAAGGACCATAATACATTTGCAAACAAGTTTTTTACTTTTATTAATTGAATTCACTTTTAAAGTAAAATTGTTTTTAAATTAGCTAAATTGAAAACTATATATGTTTTTCACCAGTTGCGCTAGCAAGATGGGATTTCCAGCGTTGGTTCTCTTTCCACTCAAAAGAAAACATCAGAGGTTTGTTACGGGGAAAATTATACATTCACCGATATTGCCATTCATGTTAGTTGCAGTGGAAGTTTCGTGCCGTTGTTGTGTATAAAATGGAGAAAAAGTGTATTACCGAACAAGTGGCAAATTTTTGGAATGAGTAAGTGCAACAAAACACGACGAGAAATTGCAGCCCAGTTTGGCATTTCTAAGGCATGCGTATCAAACACAATAACATTTATTTTTAACTCGGGTGCATAATACACCTCTAAAAACAATCTATTAAAAACACCGACAAATGTTCGTAATGCTATCTAATTTTCAGTAATTTTTTTTTTTNCACCTCTAAAAACAATCTATTAAAAACACCGACAAATGTTCGTAATGCTATCTAATTTTCAGTAATTTTTTTTTTTAAGAAATATCAAATGATCCCACAGTGTTTTCTTATTACTGTTACTGTCCTATACCACGTAAAGTTGNAGAAATATCAAATGATCCCACAGTGTTTTCTTATTACTGTTACTGTCCTATACCACGTAAAGTTGTAGTTTTCATGAACATCTTGCGTGGTCCTTAACTTTTGATGTGAACTGTACCTACCTTATTAGTCTCCGAACTATCAAGACATAGCTCCTGTGTTGAAATCCTGAGAATGCTAGCTCCAGGGAGTGTTTTATTGCCGTCTCACGAATGGTTACGTTGAGCTGTCGCGGAAGTCGATATTTAATCCCTTCTCCCGACAGCCATGAAGGTNCCTTCTCCCGACAGCCATGAAGTTGTTACACGCTGGACATCAATATACAGTATTATAAAGTAATTCTATATCCTTAACGCTTATTGAAATCTTCGGTAACTTCACTTGTACGACAGACTTGAAAGCTAACGGAGTCAGACCACTGTACGTAAAAATTATACAGAATGTGAGTAGTTGGAAGCACAATAAAATCATTTATTGCAAATATTTGTTACGTTAAGTGTCGTAATAAGTAAGTACCTAAGCTTTTTAAAGAAATGAGCACGAGCTCCGAGTCCAATCCTAGTAAAGAGATTTGGGCGGCTCGTAACAACGATGACTTGAGAGCCGATAAAGATGAAATGAGGTAAGAATGGAGCAGCGTCGGAATGCAAAGGTGGGGGAAACGGGAGATCCCCGAGAAAACCCGCCGACCAGCGGCGTCACCCCGCATGATTCCCACACTTGCGAAAATCAGGGAGTTACCCGGCCGGGGATTGAACCCTGTTTGTCTTGGCGGGAGGCGAGCAGTCTAACCGCTCAGTCACCGTGGTTCGAGTGCAATTCTAGAATGCCAAGGAGATGCACTGCGCATGTCTGGTTTGTATCGAACAGCATTCGGGAGTGATGTTACAGATTCAGGCATCGTTCAACAGCTCAGGTTTTCGACGTCAATGCGGGCAAAGTGAGCTGGAGATGCAGCACCGACGGAATGCAGCTGTGCAGGAAACGGGAGTACCCCGAGAAAACCCAAGCCTAATGGCAACGCCCAGGACGTTCCCCTTGTGAGGATTCGCATTCAGGAAGTCCTGAGTACGATTTCGTCTCGCTGCACTGCGGATAACTCCTCCCGAAGTTGTTTTCCATCTGCATTCCAGGCAGACGCCGGTGCAGTTATGGACATTCTCAACTCCCCACCCATTACATCAAGATTATAGTTACCTTTAATGGAAATTTACTAAGAAAAAATTACTATGAATTGGTGAAATTTTAATTGCGAACTGTAGAACAGTCTCATTTGAAGAAATACGTTTGTTTAAGTCATTGCAGTTTATTAATTTTTCAGAAATGTCTAAAGACGTGCAGTGGATCCAAAAGAAAGGGAGGGGGCTAAAGAGTAGCGCGGATAAATTTGGATTAGTGCCGGAATGCAAGGGCGAAGGGAAAGGGAGATCCTCGAGAAAAAACCGCGGACCAGCAGCATCGTCCGGCACAATTCCCACTTCAAAAATTCGGGAGTGACCCGGTCGGGGATTGAACGCGTTTCGCATTGGTGGGTGGCGAGCAGTCTAACCGCTCAGCTACCGCGGCCCCTCGATCCATTAAGCACCGACATTAAGGCCTAAATGTAGCATCAAACTACAATGATTAATGGTAAGTATGACTTTTGGACGTAATGCACAAGCCCCACCTCTCAAGAAGCTACATCCTTAATGGGTTTGTATATTTTCCACTGATTCCACTACATTGGCGTGTGCGGTTTTATTACGTCCTCAACTGTTATTTTGAAGTGATGCCTTACTTCTCGTCCATTACTATCACACTATGGCTTATTAATTTATTATAGGGTTCTTATCTTGTGAAAATAACATGATTTACTGGCTGCTCAGTGGCGGGACCACTGAGACACACAAAGAGAAAGTTTGCAGAAAAATATAAAAAATAATGTTTCATAACCTACAGTTCTTCCATCCACTAATCTGATTAATACAACATATTAGAGTTTTGATATCAGTATCTGCAGTAAGAATTTATACAAAATCTTACCTTTAAATGCTATAACAGGGTTTGAAAGACCTCACAGTAAAACTTTTAATTTCAGCCATTCTTTAAAACTTCTGTCTGGTCAGCTTACAGCACCATATGTACCCAAGGAGGAACNTGATTAATACAACATATTAGAGTTTTGATATCAGTATCTGCAGTAAGAATTTATACAAAATCTTACCTTTAAATGCGATAACAGGGTTTGAAAGACCTCACAGTAAAACTTTTAATTTCAGCCATTCTTTAAAACTTCTGTCTGGTCAGCTTACAGCACCATATGTACCCAAGGAGGAGCGCACAAAGTCAAATGAAAATGAACTATACAAAAAAAATTAATAACATACATAATAATTTGACCTCTGCCACGTACAACGGGGCGTGCCACGCTTATGTCAAAACATTGTACAAATCAAATGTTGAGGCCCTATCACCGAAAGTCTGTACGATCTTCAGAGAACTTGTGATGTTAAAAGTAGAATACATAATACTGAGCTACATTGTGGTATATGATACAGACCTAATATGATATGACATGGTATAATATGATATGATATAATAATCAGCTTGGGACACCAAGGGCATCGCGTTCATGTGAATATAGTTACATATCATGTATCATCATGATTCTTGATTTACAAATACGCAGTTTAAATACAAAGCACTGTAATCAAGAGGTCCAAGTCGTTTTAAGCATTTCCATGCATAACCGCGTGACGTTGAGGGGAATTAATACCCACCATATTGGGTTTATAAATCTGTTGCCATAAGTTCCATTTAAGAATGTTTAACGAAATTTTTCGCAAAACACAACATATATAATTGAGTCTCAAGATCGAGTAAATCATTTCAAATTCACAGCCTTTATTATTTTTTGACTAGTGGCTGCCGGCGTTCACAGAAATGATACTAGCTTAAGCAGTAAAGAAATTAAGATTTTAGAACATGTGCATAACGATGAGCTACGCATTTAAAATGTCTAAAATAAAATATGAAATCCATTATATACGTTTTTGCGAAAATTTCTTAAATACAAGATGGCCGGGAACTAATTACGCTTATTAAAATAATTTATTTGCCCATTTTCGCATCTCGTGCATGACAACACAATAAAACATTTTGGTTAGGCTCGTATATACTCGCTGTCATTATGCGTGGTATACCAGTAAAAATGCTACAGATAATTAAATTACTTATCTATATATCTTAATTTATACATTACTTTCTTCCAATAAATAATAAAATCAATACTTTATACGCAACGATATAAAAGAAGGCACCAGAATACACCTTATCTGAAATATATTTATTACCAACTCATATGCGTTTAAAACATATTTTTTTACGGTTTTTATATGAAAATCATACAGGCAAAGAAACGTTTGGCTTACCGGTCAAACAGACTAGTGCCAAAGCTCATCAGGAGGGCAACATCAGAGTTAAATGTAACTATGCTACTTGAATGTAAGTCTAGTTATTAGTATTATAATTGTTCGCTTCATACATTAAAAGGAGTAAAACTAATTTTATTTCAGGTTTGTTACAGGACTAATATCATGTTCTGCGCAATATTTATGGCCTCGTACATTTCAGTTCTAAGCGGGAGCACATTATTAAAGCCAAATTATTGCGGTGTCATAAAATTAGTTGCTCATACAGAGACTGTTCACATTATTTACCACCTACAACCTAGTGCCGCTCAATGCCAAAATAACAGAACACACAAAATATACGGGACTACAGTCAGCTATCAATAACAACTATGTCATATGATGCGGAGTTTCTTCTTTATTCTTGAGCAACACATCTCTGTGGGAGGTTTTACAGCGTTCTAACATTTAGTCTGGCGTCGTTTTTGCCCAACATACGTTTTGTTTGTTAAAATATTGGCTTACTGGCGTCTTTCCCAAAGGTATTTTAGTCTAAATGCGTTTAGTCCAAAAGTAGTTTGACCCAAAAATACGTTTTGCACAAAAGCGTTTATCCTCCTTCTTTGGCTATTTGATTTCGTTCTATACTAGGGGTACCTGGGTACTGATGTGATATGTCACAAATGCCGTAAATGAATGCAGCAACAGCTTGTCAGGAATGCGGATGTTTATTTTATTCCGTGATCTTGTGCGAGCACTTTGCTTAAAAAAACAATACATCTTTTCCCCACTATCACTGGCAAGTGCGTTAACTCACGCCGAAAGACGAAGTCTTTGCTTCAGACACCTGGGTTCAACTAATGAACAACCTTTATAATTCAAAATTTTCAGAAAATAGCGAAGGAAACATGGAATTCCCATAATCAAAAATTTTTCCGAACCAGTTACAAACTATAAATATTTCTGTCATTACTGATAACCTAAGAACAGTATATATATAAAAATATATATATATATTGTTCTTAGGTTATCAGTAAGGACAGAAGGATTTTCCTCCGGATTTTCGCATGTGGAAATCGTGCCGGACGATGCCGCTNAAAATAACAGAACACACAAAATATACGGGACTACAGTCAGCTATCAATAACAACTATGTCATATGATGCGGAGTTCCTTCTTTATTCTTGAGCAACACATCTCTGTGGGAGGTTTTACAGCGTTCTAACATTTAGTCTGGCGTCGTTTTTGCCCAACATACGTTTTGTTTGTTAAAATATTGGCTTACTGGCGTCTTTCCCAAAGGTATTTCAGTCTAAATGCGTTTAGTCCAAAAGTATTTTGACCCAAAAATACGTTTTGCACAAAAGCGTTTATCCTCCTTCTTTGGCTATTTGATTTCGTTCTATACTAGGGGTACCTGGGTACTGATGTGATATGTCACAAATGCCGTAAATGAATGCAGCAACAGCTTGTCAGGAATGCGGATGTTTATTTTATTCCGTGGTCTTGTGCGAACACTTCTTGCAACTCAACCCGTGTTTAAATTTTAAATATTGATTGCCGATCACCAGCTGACACCTACACAACTTAAGGAAGGAACTGAGAAAACACCACTATACAGACTTGAATATTCACTCTCACTGAAGATTANACCTGGGTACTGATGTGATATGTCACAAATGCCGTAAATGAATGCAGCAACAGCTTGTCAGGAATGCGGATGTTTATTTTATTCCGTGATCTTGTGCGAGCACTTTGCTTAAAAAAACAATACATCTTTTCCCCACTATCACTGGCAAGTGCGTTAACTCACGCCGAAAGCCGAAGTCTTTGCTTCAGACACCTGGGTTCAACTAATGAACAACCTTTATAATTCAAAATTTTCAGAAAATAGCGAAGGAAACATGGAATTCCCATAATCAAAAATTTTACCGAACCAGTTACAAACTATAAATATTTCTGTCATTACTGATAACCTAAGAACAGTATATATATAAAAATATATATATATATATATTGGTCTTAGGTTATCAGTAAGGACAGAAGGATTTTCCTCCGGATTTTCGCATGTGGAAATCGTGCCGGACGATGCCGCTGGTCATCGGGTTTTCTCGGGGATCTCCCGTTTTCCCCGCCATTTCATTCCGGCGCTGCTCCATACTCACCTCAATCACCTTCATCGGCTCTCAAGACCTCGCTTTTAAGAGCCACCCTAATCTCTTCACTCTCTCAAAAACTACTTTTTCCCCCGTGGAAGAATGGTGATTCATGACGAAATCACACTCACGTAATCATCTTCGACTATAAACTTCGAATCCGACTACAAAACATATGAATTAAAAATGAATATGCAGTCAGAATACTTGAAATCTACAGCTTCCATTATGAATAAAAATAATTACCTTAACTCTAAATCATACTATATGCGTGGGCGATATATTCCTGTCACGTGGTGTTTGGTGCACTTCAAGCAATCCACTAACTCCAAATAGTTTCCCACTTGCTCAAACACAGCCCGTGCAGTGAACATTCTGTGCGAGAAAGCTGTAAACCTGACAAAAACAATTTGTTCTATTTTAATGTGCAAATGTTAGTTACATCTGGTATGCTCGAAAGAAAATTATATGATTTAGAATGTCATAAACAATTTGGACGTTCATCAGTAATTTTATCGTTGCAAAGTCTGTGTTGAAAGTTGTTTCCACATTTCTTTTAGGANCACTTGCTCAAACACAGCCCGTGCAGTGAACATTCTGTGCGAGAAAGCTGTAAACCTGACAAAAACAATTTGTTCGATTTTAATGTGCAAATGTTAGTTACATCTTGTATGCTCGAAAGAAAATTATATGATTTAGAATGTCATTAACAATTTGGACGTTCATCAGTAATTTTATCGTTGCAAAGTCTGTGTTGAAAGTTGTTTCCACATTTCTTTTAGGAATTTTACTCACATCGAAGCGTGTTCTAAATACCGCCCTTCAGTCTGAATATCGTAACGCGGGTGATATTGTGCCATATGTTGGCTTCCAATTTTTTTACAGTTCGAGGATCGTTGTGATAGACCTTTTTAAGCGGGCCCTGGAGAGAATAGTTGTAAAGAAGCCGGTAAGAAGAGCGAAATGGTCATATAAGTACACAGTATACACAAGCAGATTCGGCACTCTGTTATTAAGATCGTGATGAGGAACTTTGAATCAATCAATGGCTTGTCGTTTGTTATTCCAGTTCGGCAGCAGTTGTACTGAATTTCGCCGGGATTTATCTCTTATTTTTGTCTGATGTTCACATTTAATAGCTCGTACTCTATTATTTCAATGTGATAGTTGCCATATTGAACTTATCACCATAAATTAAACATGGCTTCTGCTCAAACTGACAAGACACAGAATGAACGAAAGCACATAGCTTATCCCTTTGCCTACCCCAATCGTACTGGTCGCAAACGTGCTTTGATTTTCTACTCATGGATATTCACTGATTATACCGTTTCGAGTGAAATCACCTTGAGTTCGAGAGACCGATTAAAGACATGCAAGTCACAAAAAAAAAATTTCTGGCGATTACAGGGATAAACCTTGCCAAGTGCATTCTGATGCGGCCGAATCCATGACCTACTGATGTAGTTAGTATATGGCTTAAGTAAACCACTGCCCGGCTGGCAACCGAGCACTATTCACGTGATATGATCGCCTGATCTGTAGCCAGCTCGGCGGTAGGTAAGTTGTACAGGCTGCCTAGGTAACAGGGTAATCGTGCGAGGTCTGATTTTATTGAGCCACCAGATATATAGACTATCCACGGTAAAGTGTAAACTTTTTAAGGCCCTCCCAGCAGGCATAATAACCAAAAGAATATGGTCTATTTTGACCTCAAACGTTAACTTTTAAGAGCTGACAAATACACACACTGTGTTTAATAGTCACATAACAGTACAGTTTTTAAATTAATAATTGGCGAAAGCATTCAAATGTTCTGAGAAAAAAAAATTTATTTTTAGCACGGCTTTAGAAAGTGCTCACCTTACCGTGAACACCGTATAAAAGCAATGATGCGCGGCTTCAACACTAAAGCAAATCATGGCTCATAAATTTCTTGCTACATTAACGCTATCGTAAAACATAAGTTTTTACCTTTACAAAAAACGCGAAGTCTAATTTTTTAAGATTTATTTTGTGGTGAAATCGCCTTTGAAATGGATAGTTTTGCGCCAGAATAATTTATCTTATTGTTAGATAGAAACCGATTTTTATACAAGTGCGCGCACTGAAAAAACTGTTTTGTGGTGACCGAAAAAAAAGGTTGTAAGTAGCCACAAAATTATTTTGGCAACATAGACATCACAAACNAAACTGTTTTGTGGTGACCGAAAAAAAAGGTTGTAAGTAGCCACAAAATTATTTTGGCAACATAGACATCACAAACTATTTTGTGACACAAACGAAATTTTTCTTGTCATTCCAAACTACAAAATGAAGTTTGTGGTCACCAATAAATCCAGTGTGTTTGAAAGAATTGATGTGTTTGTTAGTCGCAGTAATACTGATTAGTTGGGATCACAAAAGTGTTNAAACTGTTTTGTGGTGACCGAAAAAAAAGGTTGTAAGTAGCCACAAAATTATTTTGGCAACATAGACATCACAAAATATTTTGTGACACAAACGAAATTTTTCTTGTCATTCCAAACTACAAAATGAAGTTTGTGGTCACCAAAAAATCCAGTGTGTTTGAAAGAATTGATGTGTTTGTTAGTCGCAGTAATACTGATTAGTTGGGATCACAAAAGTGTTTTGCGGATGGTAGGCTTCTGTATGTAGGTATTGTCTAACAACAATCAAAAACTAAGTTCACAGTCGTCAGAAATGGGACTCAAACCTTGGACCTCGCAATTGCGAGCTCAGCGTGTTACCATTGCGCTATCTTGCGAGTGAAAATTACGAAAATATAATAACAGGCATATACGACAAGACTTGCCCACTTCGCCTCATGGAGTTAATTTTCTGGAATCATTTACGTGTAATATTTACTTACTTGGAATAAAAGAATGATATAATCCGTTCATAAGTTCTTAAGAATATTTCTCACGAATTAGTTCGTAACCTGATGCAAAGAAACAAACACAGACAAATATGGCGTCGTGGCCAGACAGAAGGTGGCCACTTCGAATATGCCAGAGCGCATGCGCAGAATTTTACGGATGTAGTTTTGCAGTCACAGTAAAATGTGTTGATGTGAATAACATGAACGGTATTCCTGCCAACTTAATATTTAGTAGCCGCCAATGACATTTTATTTTCAATAAACAAATATGTTGGTGAACAGTTAATAGCTTTAGTACTAGTCAATGTACGTGTTATTGTGCACCACAATCTGTTTTTTACCAGCAACAAAATTTAGCCTTGGAAAACATCAACAATTTTTTGTAGCCACTAACAAATGTTTTTTTTTTCGGTGCACTGTTATCTTCTGATATTTATATTATATTGCGTAAATATATGTTACATACTATAATTTACCACTGATTAACTTACAAGTATAAAGCGGCGGCGTGTATAGGAATATCATATACAACATTTTCATAACTTGAAACATTTATATACCTATACGAGCGTGATTTAAAAAGTAAGGGAACAAGAGTTCTTTTGAACAAAATGTATTCCACAGGCAAATATAGTATGGCACTGGCACACAGTACTTTTCAACATAGACTTCATGCTTGTCCAAACATTAAAATAATTTCAAAACTGCCGCTTTATTACATACTCATCATGATATGCCATATCATCGGAATTGTAAGACAGATTTAAATCCAACTTAGTACACCGGTACTACCCAAAATTAAAGTTACACGCGACTTTCCGGCATCGACGGTAGCCACAAGATGTCACTACTACAACTACAGTCAATTCACGGTTACTTCCAACTTTTCGGAAGCCCTGCTTAAGTTCTACTTCGAGGATATTCATCTGCCTCATGTAAGCAAAGCTCAACTTAGTCTAGAAAAATTACATCAAAGGGACAACGCACCGCATTTGTGCGCTCTCAGTGTATTAACATTTACCATAAGAACTGTTTATTATTAGGCATTACCAACACACCTCTTTAATTTATGCTTTTATTCATATTATTAATTAATTAAATATTACTAATAATTTATAAAATATAAGCAAAAGTTCAATTTAACTGAATATAAGGTACTTTTATATTAAGAGGAGTATAAAACGCTTGTTGTACACGCATATGCAGGAAGCAATCAAACACGTCATACATGGGGTAATTTTTCAAATGTTTGATTATTAAAAAAATGTGGAGAAACTCTGAATAGTATATATGCATTAAAGTTATCATGTTCTTATATTTTCCACTTGCCCAAAAATGTACTAGTTAATAGAATTCTCCAGCTAGAAACGTTTCTTTGGAACACACCGAATGGAGCCTTCAACATCCCTAGTTCACACGTTAAAGACAAGGCCGCGTCCATTTTGTTTGCACATTTTGGCTTATCAGGTGTTGTGCAAACATTTAAAATTAAAACGAGTTATTTTTACATCTTCCTGAATTTCTATTTCACCAAGAACCAGCTTTATTTCTGTCCATATTTTCTTGTAAATGTGTCAGTTATACAAATTATGTTTTAAAGAGGTTAACTTTTTTCTTAAAGAAAACAGTTTTTTGGAGTAAAATTTTGACACATGAGATTACTGGTCTGCGTGTATTATCTGATTCTAAGAAATTCGTGAAATAAAACATTAATTCGAATCGAGTTTGGAACATGTCAACACGTGTTCTCACATTTCACTTGAATCTGTTGATTACTCCTGATTATATGACGTCATTTAGAAAATAAATAATCATGAATATCTTTATAAATAACTCAATAGAAGTATTACCAGAAAAATAAAAATTATAAAATAATATTTTATGAATAGTGGCTATTACTGATTTTCTAATTTTTATTCCGGCATCACTGTATATAATACAGGAAAGTTTATAACAGAGATTGGTTAATGAATAATAATAAAACTTGGCACAAGCATTTTTTAAATGCACTTCAAAACCATAAATAAAATATTTTGACTGTTTCGGAATATATTTATTCACATGTGCTGCAAAGGTGTAACAAGGAATATAATTTAATTCCGTAAAATGTGGAACCGTAC
Source organism: Clitarchus hookeri (assembly GCA_002778355.1). NCBI lineage: Eukaryota > Metazoa > Arthropoda > Insecta > Phasmatodea > Phasmatidae > Clitarchus > Clitarchus hookeri. The sequence continues at coordinate 125,419 of NQII01002058.1, forward strand.
CTTTAACCTTATTAACATTTTCAAAACACTAGATCGGATTCAGATACGAGAGGAAAGCTATAAAAATATAGCAAGCTAAATTATTGGAATCAAATTTGCTCACTCGCAATGTTTCCGGACACATCATCGTAAGCGTTTTGTTCTCAGTAGCTGAACAGCAGAAGAAAACTTTCGAGACAATGAAAGAAGAGATTTGGGTGGCTCTTAACTTCGAGGTCTTGAGAGCTGATGAAGGTGAAGCGAGGTGAGTATGGAGCAGCACCGGAAAGCAAGGACGGTGGAAACGGGATATCCCCGAGAAAACATGCTGACCAGTGATATCGTCCGGCACGATTTCCACACGCGAAAATTCAGGGGTGGCCCGGCCCCACCGGGAATCGAAACCAGTCCACTATGGTGGGAGGCTAGTAGTCTAACCACTGCATCTATGCGGCCCCCTAAACTTTCAACATACGACGAGAAACCAAATGGGAAGTTTCGTAAACCACAACCACGCCATGGTTTGTGTTCTGTCAAATGAGTTCACTCGAATCTGAGTACATGTAGTCTTTATTTATGATCTTGTAGTCTTTGTTTATGATATTTCCTATTCGTATCCGAACATCTTATATCGAAGAGCAGTNTCTTTATTTATGATCTTGTAGTCTTTGTTTATGATATTTCCTATTCGTATCCGAACATCTTATATCGAAGAGCAGTCCTTCTGAAACAAGTTTGTCCACATAAGCAGTGTCCTACCGAACACACCCTTCTTGTTGTATGGTATTGGTTTCCTTGCACCAGTGCGAAGTCACTCCACGACGATGAATGGAAAAAAACACGCCTCAGGTTATAAATGTTTAACGACGGTAATCACGTAACTAGAGCTAGGCTTCTATCCCCTAAGCGCGGAGGGGGCAAAGGGCGTGCCCCCCGAACACATGATGAACTGCGCCGAGTTGCCGAGAACATAAACCCACCCCTTGCGTCTTTTATTTCGGAAGAAGATGGGGCTCAATCGATAAGCTGCTAGGTAGGTGGGACAAACTGGACGCTAATATAAGGTTACAGAGCATACCATAGGGGTTGCATCCTACAGTATCCACGCAACATGCACACGGAAATTAGTTTTTCCGACTCATCCACGGGGATACACTTCAGTTATACGGGCTGTACAACACGCCACACAACTGGTTTGCTATGAACTGAAAAACTTCGAAGTCATCCGATTACAAAAATATAAATATTTATTTGTTTTTCGTAAAATCGTACGCAGAGTACAAAGAAACTCAACGAAGCGCTCTCTTTAAATTTCATATGTTTGACATTCAAAACATACTGTTTGCGAAATTCCTTGTGTTCAGTCATTACACAGAGGATGAGTACGAAATAAAACATGCAACCATTTAAAAAAAGTAAATATATTTTAAGCAAAGTTAATATACCATTACAAGCAANAGTACGAAATAAAACATGCAACCATTTAAAAAAAGTAAATATATTTTAAGCAAAGTTAATATACCATTACAAGCAAAATCATATCACCCTTGAAAAATAAAACATCAGTGAGTTTACAGATACTGATAATGCTTAACATGAACTAATAATATAAGTTATGGAACAAGTAATAACCAACACTCACCGAAAGAACGCGAAATGTTACACTTAATAAAATTGTACGTACGGATATATAATTTTGTAAGGAACGGGGTGAAATTATAAGTTGCAAAGCAAACAAGGCGTTTTTTTTGTTTTTTTTTTATAACTAACAGTCTAATTAATACTGTATCTTGGGCGAACTTAACCCTCGCGACTTCAAGCATGAGAATTCAAGCACACTTCAAAAAGTTGCAAAGTAAAAAAAAAAAAAAATTAAACTTAAATTTTTTTTTTTTAAATTTGTGAAAAGTAATGTATGTATATTTTTTAAATGAAATTCATTCTAACCTGCAAATAATTTTTTTTAAAAGTATTTGCATATAAAAATGCTATAGAGTCCGATACCTGCCTTTAATAATTTAGTTTACCCCAGTTACCACTAGCGCATTGACCAACCAGCATTCTGTTCTACAAGAAAAAAAACTAGAGGATTATATTTTGTCAAATCAATGGGCCATAAGCTACTGGTATATCACCAGTATGGATTTCTCACCTCATTNCTAGAGGATTATATTTTGTCAAATCAATGGGCCATAAGCTACTGGTATATCACCAGTATGGATTTCTCACCTCATTTTCTACTGCTCTCTTCCTACAACATATCCTTCTTTCCCCATTCCAGGCTGTGATGTCATTCGCTCTGTCGAAATATAGGCGTGGCGAAAGAAAAATTACTTACTGCGAATATGCAGACGCTCCAGTCGCCTTGGGAACCGCCATGCCTAGCTTCGTTTACATGAGCCAGCTGATTTAATCGCCTCTCACCGCCTATGAGGCTCACCACCCGCCATATTGGATTCAGGAATGCTAACTTTAAATATCTGTAATTTCGATCCACTTTTAACTTTATTTTCCTTAACTTGACAAAAAATTCTTACATAGAGCATGGTGGATTTATAAAATCATTTATTTTAATTATATTTTCAAAATTATATCTCATATTTTTTACACACTTATAATAAAAACAAAATAAATTACTTTTTTTTTTTTGCTGCTTCATGAGGTTGCCAGAATAAATATCACGTTATTTGACGAGTACAGTGAAAGTGGTGACATGTTTTGAGCCTATTTCAGAAGGAAAGAAATGCTTACGAGATCACTTTCGTGTCTGTGTGTGTACATGTGTGTGCGTATGTGTGGCAGGTGTCAGTGTGTACGCGTGTGTGCGTGTGTGTCCCTCCCTTTTCAAATTTTGAACGCGTAAACCGATATTCGCCAAACTCGGTACACAGATAGAACTTGGTAAGGACATCTGACTTTTATAGTTTTCGACCGCGCCGNACCGATATTCGCCAAACTCGGTACACAGATAGAACTTGGTAAGGACATCTGACTTTTATAGTTTTCGACCGCGCCAGACGCTTACTTTAAAAATGACCTGCATTAAAAAAATTTGGGTAGTATGTCATATATCGGGAACCATTGAACCGATTTAAGCTAAATTGTGCATATTGATAGTGCATCATGTAAGCATTAAATTTAAAGAAGAACATTGTTGTTAGTAAGCCATTTTGGAAGATAGCACCACATTAAAAATAAATATCTATTTGCTATATCTCGAAAACTACTTAACCAATTTTCGCCAAATTGGGCAAGTAAGTGATGTTATGAATATATGCAATGTAAATTGACTAGGCATTTATTTTCAAAATTGAGGCGATACAAAAATTTGAGGTTTATTTGGAATATCTACCATACCGCTTAACCAATTTCAACCAAATTTTAATTGCTGAAAAGATATGTTACAAGTATCATTTACGCCAACACATAGCCACTTTTGTTCTCCATTTTGTAAGATAGCACCAAATGGATTAATGGAATTTTTTATGTCATATATCAGGAAGCAATTGATCAGTTTCTATCAAATTTTGCGAACAAGTAGTACTTCGGCAGGCTATAATGTGTGTTAAGTAAGTCAGACACTTACTTTCAAAATGGCGGCTACATAAACATCTTGACTAAGTACACTATATCTACGAAACAAAGTAACAAATTTCATCTTAACTTTGGCATTTTGCAGGATTGCGGCATATGAAAACGTAAAGTTCTAATGTTATATTTCAGGAATCAATCAACCGTATCTTACCAAGTTCAGGTGACAAGTTATAATTTGCAGTCCACGTAAATTGGTATGACTGAAGAGGCTAGTGACATTTTCAACACAAACACAGTATTACAAGATCCCAGAGGGGCGTATCCGAGTTCGTGAGGGATCGGGTTATTAATAAAAATAAAAGAACCTAATTTGATTTTTAATTTATTACTATGGCATTAAACTGTATATATCTATTATTCCTTTTGTTATTCTTATTGAGTGTAATATTTCATGTGCATCTCAACTCTAATTAAAGTCATTATCAATGTCTNACCGATATTCGCCAAACTCGGTACACAGATAGAACTTGGTAAGGACATCTGACTTTTATAGTTTTCGACCGCGCCGGACGCTTACTTTAAAAATGACCTGAATTAAAAAAATTTGGGTAGTATGTCATATATCGGGAACCATTGAACCGATTTAAGCTAAATTGTGCGTATTGATAGTGCATCATGTAAGCATTAAATTTAAAGAAGAACATTGTTGTTAGTAAGCCATTTTGGAAGATAGCACCACATTAAAAATAAATATCTATTTGCTATATCTCGAAAACTACTTAACCAATTTTCGCCAAATTGGGCAAGTAAGTGATGCTATGAATTTATGCAATGTAAATTGACTAGGCATTTATTTTCAAAATTGAGGCGATACAAAAATTTGAGGTTTATTTGGAATATCTACCATACCGCTTAACCAATTTCAACCAAATTTTAATTGCTGAAAAGATATGTTACAAGTATCATTTACGCCAACACATAGCCACTTTTGTTCTCCATTTTGTAAGATAGCACCAAATGGATTAATGGAATTTTTTATGTCATATATCAGGAAGCAATTGATCAGTTTCTATCAAATTTTGCGAACAAGTAGTACTTCGGCAGGCTATAATGTGTGTTAAGTAAGTCAGACACTTACTTTCAAAATGGCGGCTACATAAACATCTTGGCTAAGTACACTATATCTACGAAACAAAGTAACAAATTTCATCTTAACTTTGGCATTTTGCAGGATTGCGGCATATGAAAACGTAAAGTTCTAATGTTATATTTCAGGAATCAATCAACCGTATCTTACCAAGTTCAGGTGACAAGTTATAATTTGCAGTCCACGTAAATTGGTATGACTGAAGAGGCTAGTGACATTTTCAACACAAACACAGTATTACAAGATCCCAGAGGGGCGTATCCGAGTTCGTGAGGGATCGGGTTATTAATAAAAATAAAAGAACATATTTTGATTTTTAATTTATTACTATGGCATTAAACTGTATATATCCACTATTCCTTTTGTTATTCTTATTGAGTGTAATATTTCATGTGCATCTCAACTCTAATTAAAGTCATTATCAATGTCTNTATTCCTTTTGTTATTCTTATTGAGTGTAATATTTCATGTGCATCTCAACTCTAATTAAAGTCATTATCAATGTCTCTATATTTGTTACAATAACTTCATTCAAACTTATTATTTTCACATATTCATCTGTATATAGCCACTTACACACCCAGTTCAATAGTCCGGCCCACCAGTTTTTCTCTCCACTGTACCTATGCTCGCAGTCCGCAGACTTCACTCCCGCTGGTCACTCTTGACGCCACTCGACGCTCTGCTGGCTCGTCGTCTTCGCACACCTGTCGCTTAACGTAGCAAAATACTCCAAACTCTCAAACTCTCCGCTCGGAGGCCCGTCGCAGTTTAAGTAGTCTCGCTGAGCGAGGCAAGGGCAATGAACCAGAATATTATTTCAGAAAACCACAGGACATTCAACACGCTGAAGGTCAGGTCCGCACGAGTAACGATAGGCTTATCGCAGTGATACGCATCAGTATGCGCGGTGGCATTCCTTTGAAAATCACCGCGCGCTCTCAGGTTACTAGCATAGCCTTCGATCGCACGACCGAAATGAGCAAGGGAACCGATGCAGACCAGCGAACATACAACAATATATCAAATTAGTATGCCATATGTCCAAAATAATTTCTTTACATGCTGGCAGTATCTATGACAAATTGCGAATGTGCTAATGCATAAAATTTGACCGCAATTATGAAGATAGCACAACATGAGAAAATTGAGCTTATTTTGCGGCATATAGGAGATCAATCAACCAATTGCGACCAAATTTTGCACACAAGTAATGCCAAATTAGGCCATGTAAACTCACAAGTTTTAAGTGGGTGTGGCATTTTTTAAATACAATTAATTTATATCAGTATGTTATATCTGTTAAAAAAATTACCAAAATTCAGCCAAATTTGTATACTAGCCAAAATATACCTATAAGATCCTCATTTACTCGCCTTTTGTGTGATAGTGCCAGGTGAGGAAAAGGAACAGTTGTGAGCTATTTTGGGAACGAATCAACTAATCATCCCCAAATGTTGCACAGAAGTAGTGCTACAGAAGGTTATATAATATTATATGATAAGTGAATCACGTACTTGTTTTCAAAATGAANTTGCACAGAAGTAGTGCTACAGAAGGTTATATAATATTATATGATAAGTGAATCACGTACTTGTTTTCAAAATGAAGATACAGTAAATATTTCAAATTAGTAAACCCTGTCTACCAAAACATTAAACTGATTACAACCGAAGACGAAGTTTANGATACAGTAAATATTTCAAATTAGTAAACCCTGTCTACCAAAACATTAAACTGATTACAACCGAAGACGAAGTTTATGCTTACATTCATCCCTCCGTAATGCAACTGGTTGCATGCCATCTTAAGACACGAAAGGTTTTGAGTTCTAGTCACGGGTAAGGCACCTTTGTATTTGTAGTTGTCTGACTAGTGTTGCATATGTTTCTGGTTCCGTATATAATGATATCTCTGTCAACAAGACTTCATGGCCTACCTACTATGTAAGCCGCTAAGAACTTCACCGAATATATTTGTGTTCATGTAAAAAACAATTAGGCTCATTAGTCTTTCTACAGACAATTCTTTGAAATACAGTGAAATCCCGATATTTCGCATCCTGATTATTCGTATATCCCACTAATTCGTACAAATTTGCCGGTCCCTTGAGAAAATCCCTTTAATTCGTAAAAAAACCAATGCATTCCGGTCCCCACGATAATACGTATTTATTTTGGTGCTCGAGCTCAATTAAAACGTCTTTTAATTCTTATTTACAACTTAAAAATCTCGTTAACTCGTAATGTTTGTAACCCTAGACTGTACACCAGCTCTAGATTTATGCAATTCGGGCAGGGTAAAAAAGACCGGAAGGGTACTGAGGGACGTAGGAGGGTTTGAAGGGCAGGTAATGACGCCGAGTAGGCTGTGAGGCGATGTGTCTGTGATTCCCAGAACTAAGAGGCGCCTTGGTGTCCGGCCTAGGGTTATGAGAGGGTAGGAAGGAGCAGAGCGAGTGAAAAGTTAGTTTGTTCGGTCTTAGCCATGCCTCCGAAAAGAGCTAATAAGTGTCTTTCCATTAGAGAAAACAAAAGAAATTATTACCGCCGTGGCCAGTGGTGATAAACAAATTGACGTGTCCAAACGTGATAACGTTCCTCCTTCCACAATAACATCAATTCTGAAGAACAAGGACAAGATCGCCTCCCAGACATCAGACAGCAAAGTAAAGCTCTTTAAGACTAGTGAGTATCCACAACTAGAAGAGAATTTAAAAAAGTGGTTTACGCAAGCACGGAATTTGAATGTACCAGNAAGACTAGTGAGTATCCACAACTAGAAGAGAATTTAAAAAAGTGGTTTACGCAAGCACGGAATTTGAATGTACCAGTTGGAGGAAACATTTTAAGGGAAAAAGCAAACGTTTTCGCAGGAAAAATGGGAATTAAAGACTTTCGTGCGAGTGATGGTTGGTTTGATAGGTTTAAAAAAAGGCACAGCATAAAATTCAAGAATCTTAGTGGGAAAAGTGCGAGTGTATCGGCCGACGTTTGTTCTGAGTGGAAATACGAATTGGGAGAAATAATCGATTCTTATGAGCCCAACAACATTTTTAATGCCGATGAGATGGGGTTATTTTATAAGTGTCTCCCCGACCGATAAATGTGTTTTAAGGAAGAAAAGTGTCATGGCGGAAAAAATAGTAAAGAACGTGTAACCATATTGTTGGCCGCCAACATGGATGGATCTGAGAAATTAAGACCGCTCATGATAGGCAAATCAGCCAAACCAAGATGTTTTAAAAACATAAAAACTTTTCCGATGACCTATCGTGCAAACAAAAAAGCGTGGATGACGGGCGAATTATTCAAGGAATGGATACGATCAGTGAATGCTGATATGGAGAAAAGGCAGCGAAAAATTCTACTTTTCATGGATAATTGTACGGCCCACAACAATACCCCACCGCTCAGTCATGTTAATGTTGTGTTTTTGCCTGCCAACACTACTTCTAAGCTGCAGCCTCTAGACCAGGGCATAATTAAAACGTTCAAAACCTTTTACCGCAAGGAAGTAGTGATGCAACTCCTTGACAGCATCGAGGATGGGAAGGATCATAAAATCACCTTATTTTCAGCCATGAACATTGCTCACAAGGCGTGGCAAAGTGTTAGCGAAAGCACAATGAAAAACGGTTTTCGTGCTTGTGGATTCATGAAGTTGGAACTTTCATCAGCAGTTACTGAACAAGACTTAGAATGCCCTGTGAATTGGAATCGTCTTCCTCAAAATGAAGAAAATTCTATAATGTTTGAAAATTTCGTCCATTTTGACGATGACCTAGCGGTAGCGGGGATTCTAACTGATGACAAAATTGTGGCTCCATCTCAGGACATTGATGGTGTAGGTGATGACGAAGATGATGTGCCGACAATTACACCTAAAGTGGCTAAACAATACATCAACAACGTGCGCCATTTCTTAGCGAAATCAGACGTTGGCGATGAAGTATTTTCTGCTTTGAACATGCTTGACAAAGCCATCGACAATACCCGTCTGCAAGGCTTGCACCACAAGAAAATTACAGATTTTTTAAAAATGTAAATTTTTAATGCATTTTTTTATTGATGTAATTGATTTATGTATACATAATATCTAGCCATGCATTTATAATTACATATTAATGCAAATTTTCATTAATCTAGTTATTATGTACTTTTTTCTTTTTTTGCTCCCGATTATTGGTAATCCCGCTAATTTGAATATCTCGATAATTCATATTTAACACTCAGTCCCTTGACAATACGAATTATCGGGATTCTACTTGAGTTGCCAAAGAACTTTCTTGTAACTACACAATTGAAATTAACGTCAAAACACATTGTTTTATGAAACATACAAAATTGTTTATCAAGCTCCATGCTTATAACAAGCTTGAAGTCTGAGGCATACGCAAAGTTATGTAATGGGAGGCGCAAACCGCAAAATGAAGATCCACATTTACGAGATTAAAAATATGAAGTGAGAATATATTTAAACAAATTCATTAAAAATAGTCTGTACTACGTTCAAGTTATTTTTCATTTAGTGGTCGTTCCAAACACGCAGGCCGTCTAGTGGAAATAAGGAAGCAGTAATGTTATTATTTTAATTTTCCTAATGACGTGAAGCAACTGGGGTGCAGATGCCCCACCTGGAAGCATTCTGCGCATGACTATGAACTACTTGCTTGTTAAAATTCAGTTTTAGTATTAATTTTACAGATTACTCAGTCACGTTTCGTGGAATTACTCTTATTCACCTGTTATGTTACAAAAATAACCTTGGCAAATAGTTTCAAAATAATTATTACAGCACTTTTTACAGAATATCCATAAATATTATATTAAGAGAGCAACACAAAATGAGTACACACTTTTTGATATTATGTGTTTTAAGCTATATTGCAAACTTATAAGGGCCTTCATCAACATGCTAATGTCCCCCCCCAAATAAACTTAATAAATTTTTTTTTATTTCGTTATTATTTTACGTTTTAAACTCTAATACAAATCGATAAACCGAAAAATATTCAATCAAAATCAGGCAGGTGAATTTAACTAGCGAATAACTTTTTAGTAGAATAAATACACTAATTCTATCTGTTTCTTGATAAGAATGAGTTAAACCCCCCTTTTTATATTTTTCAAATCCATAAAAAATTAAAAAACTTACACATAAAAACTCATTATGCATGCGCATTACATNCCCTTTTTATATTTTTCAAATCCATAAAAAATTAAAAAACTTACACATAAAAACTCATTATGCATGCGCATTACATTAAACGTAGAAATTAAGGAAATTAAAAGGAAGTTTAAAACCATAGTACGGATTGTTTAAAAAAAATGGGCTATACAACATTTGATTTTATGGATTTGCAATGAGTTAACCTGGGGAATCCGTAGTGTCATTTATTTTCAGTGCTTAAAAAATATTCAAAATATTGTAAGCCGGAATGTAATATGTGATGATAAATTATTCATGGCCTTAAAGTTGAAGGATACCCCCAGAACATCAACTAGCTTGATTTACTGCATTATAACATGATTTTGTGCACTCGTCAGACTGAAACACAGAAATATACTAATGTATTATCATCCTTGTATGAAAATAAGTGTTATATCTAGTACATTATTATTATTGGTAATGGCTGGTGTCATTTTGACTCGATATCTACCAACAATGTCTAACGAAGGCCTGTTCCTTTCCAGCTCTTATTGTAGTAACTTCATGTGCTAAGGAAAAAGTGTTTTTAGCGAACTACAGTAACGTAAAATAGACCGGCCTGGTCTCTTCCCACGTTTTACCTTAACTTCCTGGTAAGCGGAAGTTACACAGCATTCCCATTAGGAATGTGCAGTTTTCATGAGATATGTCACTCTCTTGCATCCGAGCCAAATTAATATTTAATTTCCTTTCTGGTCGGCGCTCTTTTGCGCTGTTCTATTTTAAGCTCTCTTTTTTTTTTCTACCTCTGTTTTAATTTGATACATTTCGCACATTACTTTTTCCGACTGTGTAAATGTGAATTTTCACGTGCACGGGAAAGTTTTCTTCTGAATAATATGAAATGATTTAGGTAAACACGATGAATTATAAAAAGCGCTGACTACTTTAGTTACACACGCTTAAATACACAACTAGACATTTCCCACAAAAATGAGAAAATATCGTTACGAAACTAACGCAGAAAAGCAGTNGTGCTGACTACTTTATTTATACACGCTTAAATACACAACTAGACATTTCCCACAAAAATGAGAAAATATCGTTATGAAACTAACGCAGAAAAGCAGTAAAAAAAATGTAAAAGTACAAATGTATAACAGCAACAAAAGTTTCAATATTTTTTGTGTATTTTTTAAATAATTTGTGAAAATAATTGAATAATTAAAATGTTATATCCAAGGGATCAAATCCGGACAAGCGACTTAAAATTCTATGTTGTGTGTGCGTTAACTATAGAACTGGGTAACTGCCACGCACTTGCTTTTGTGCTTTAATATAGACACATCTACCGTATGAAGTAGTTTGTGCTCAAATAGTATGTATGATACTTATTTTCCTACAATATCCTAGTTCAGAAACTGCAAGTACAAACGTGTATAAACTGATCGAGTGATTTCGATTGTCTGTTGTGAAATGTATTTTTTAAATTATTCAGTTCAGCTATTCAGCAAAGAGCACTTCAAAAAATAACACTAAAGTTCTATACAATCACTTGCCTGGAAAATGTTCTGCTTAACAATAAAATCCTTAGCTGCACCTGACTATATTTTAAACCTTATAGCCAACCAGAATACTCGTTACTTTTTTTACACATATTATTTTAGATATTTAAACGCCTTGGGATGTTTTATCTCGGGGTAGTTTTCCTTCGCCGTTGAAATCACATCTTTCGATATTTCTACACCAATCAAGGTGGCGCAGCAGTAACACATTTAACTCGCAATCGGTAGGACTCTGGTTCGATTCCCGATCAAACTATCCTGATTTATGCTATCCATGATTTTCAGAAATCACTCCGGGAGAATGTCGTGATTTTTCCTTCGTATAGGTCACGGCCACTTCTTTCCCCGTTCCTAGCTGTCGAAGCACACTATCACGCCCCTAATAACCTCACTGCCGACAAGACGTTAAGTCATAAGTTAAACATACGTCTACCTTCGTTCATTGTGGCTACCGTTCACCCACTGTGTTCGCACAGTCAACTAAGTCCAAACACCGTTAAGAAATACATTCCGACAACCCACCATCGTCGCATAGAGAATATTTCGACGAGAATACAAGTACTGTTTTACTAGTCAATGAACAAGCTTTAATATGGTGCATGCAAGATAATAAAATACTTGCAATATACGGCCTGGAAAGTGGAAATCACGAAAGTTGAATTTCATATGTACGAGAGCGAAGCCGCGTTTACACCGACTGTTAACCACAGATGTTTATAACTTTTGTTACTAACAACTTGTTGGTAACAAACGTTATAAACATTTTTTGGTAACAGTCGGTGTAAACGCGGCTTAACAGATGTGACCCCAGTTTGACATTTACTTTTGTTAATAACATTGCGGCCGAATAACCTCAGTTGGCTTCAAGATGTCAAGTGTGGAGGAAGTTGTACTCTCTGCGGCAGCATGTGTCATTTTGGCGAAAGAGAGAAGACGAAGAAGGTTCTAGGCGACACCTTCTCTGCGGACATGGGCTAGATAAAGTGGAAGTGACTTGTTAAGCGACTTGAATGGAGATGACATTGATCGTTTGTCAGGCGAAATAATGTGTACTGGAAGCTTTAAAAACTTTTTCAGAATGGCTAGTTGTGACTTTGGGATTTTAATATCAACGCTAGGATATAAAATTGGCAAAAAAGATACTAATTACAGAAAAGCTATTCCAGTAAATGAAAAGCTTGCAATGGCCTTGCGTTTTTTTAGCTACTGTAGACTCACACACAAGCTTAAGTAAGTTACGTGTTTAACATTTCAAAAGCAACAATGTCATTGTTTGTACTAGAATAGTGTTAGGCTTTGATCGATTTGCTGAAAGAGAACATACAAGTAAGTAATCGTTTTAAAGCTATTCTTCAAATATAAATATAAATATAGTTCAGCCTTGAGTAGACGGGTAGAGTAAACGGTAAAAACACTCGGCCGAATCTGCAGGTATGCCAACACTCTACGCTGACAATTTTCGATCTTCCGAAGCTGTTAACTCGGCCGAGCACTCTGCCGTTTACTCCACACGTGTAAACAAGGCTTTTATGCGAGGTTATTGATAGGGCGACTATACAAGGTTGCAAATAAATGCCAGAACTGTTCCACAACAAGAAGAAGTATTTAATTCTGTATGAATATGTTCCTCGTTATTTAATACTTCGTTGGCTTCCTTTTCATCCCCCAAACCCATATCCTCAACAAAACCGAGAGCGCTCACGTTCGAGAATAACTCGCCTGCAGGGTCTTCACGCACTGTATTGCTGTTAGAATGGTTAGTGAATGAGGAAATTTTCATCTCAAACAAAATTTGGTTTATTCGGTGCTTTGCAATAATCTGACTACGCACATCTGCTATTTTACGTAACTGGCTAGCGACATTCTCACCAAATGCATCAAAGTCATCCTTTTGTATCATGTTACTACCTGATTGTTTCATTGCAGAATAAGCCTCTTCGGCCATAGGGTTGTACTTCTGTTTACTCGTTCGCTCTAGGACGTTGGCAGGAGAAGGTGGGTTCGGGGTGTCTTTTTCGGAGGCATTTTGGCAGCCAGTCAGAATGATTTCTTGAACTTGTTCACTGTCTGNTTAGGGTCTTCACGCACGGTATTGCTGTTAGAATGGTTAGTGAATGAGAAAATTTTCATCTCAAACAAAATTTGGTTTATTCGGTGCTTTGCAATAATCTGACTATGCACATTTGCTATTTTACGTAACTGGCTAGCGACATTCTCACCAAATGCATCAAAGTCATCCTTTTGTATCATGTTACTACCTGATTGTTTCATGACAGAGTAACCCTCTTTGGCCATAGGGTTGTACTTCCGTTTACTCGTTAGCTCTAGGACGTTGGCAGGAGGAGGTGGGTTCGGGGTGTCTTTTTCGGAGGCATTTTGGCAGCCAGTCAGAATGATTTCTTGAACTTGTTCACTGTCTGGGTTTTCTTCTGGTGTGTCCGCCTGAAAACAAAGTCGTAATACGTGACTTGTAACCAACACACACACACACGCACATACGCGCGTTCGCACGCATGTGTGTATAATATAACAATGTGTATATAATGAAGAAGTAGGGACGCAGTACGCAGGCAGTGACAGCAGCGCTTGTAATTTCGTAAATTAAACATTTGTTTTCATTGCACTCTACATACAGCTGGTAAGCATACGTTTTTGTTTTCAGGTCCCGTCATCAAAAGGAGAGTGGTTGTATCACGCCAACGAGTGTTATCGTCTGCGGAACTTCCCCCATTGCATCGGGAGCATGGATGGGAATCATGCGACTACGAGTGCCTATGCATACAGGAAGCGATTACTTCAACTACAAGGGGTTTTCCAGCACAGTCTTGCTAGCTGTTGTCGATGCTAATTATTGCTTCACGTACGTTTCGGTTGGGTGTCAAGGACGATTATCGGAAGGTGGAGTATTTGCTCAGATCACCTTAAAACAGCTGTTGGGAAACTCCTGTTTGAACATTCCGAACAACAGCTGCTTGCCTGGAAGAAACTTTCCTGTTACCTACGCATTGTTAACTGATGATGTCTTTCGCTACAGCCATTTATTATGGACCCGTTTCCAGGACTTCACGACAAGGGCAGAAAAGAACGTATTTACAATTATAGACACTGCAGAGTACGCAGGGTTGTTGAAAAGGTTTTCAGCATATTGTCTGTGGTGTTCAGAGTCCTTCGAAAACCACTCTTACTCGGGTCTGAAAACGCCGAAAGAGCGGTGTTGGCTGTGCGCATCTACACAAATTTCTACGACGAAGTAAAACGTCAATTGCATCATACACTTCTGCGGGAACATTTGACTATGAAGACAGTACATCGGCAACATAAGACCCTGGTCAGTGACGAGTAGATGGCATGACGACAGGAATACTACTTCGTTTAAAACGAGCGCCAAAGAAACCTTCTCAGCTTGAAAAGCAAATATGGGAGGAATTCAGTGCTTATTTCAACAGCTCTAAAGGCTCGGCTCCATGGCAAAAAAAATATATATATTAAGAAAGAAAAAGAAAGCCTTGCAGTGGGGTATCTAAGAGTGGTTTTCATGTGTTGTATTTAATAAACTTTGTTTTGTATTCGAGCATAGTTCTTACCTGGTGCCTTAAAAAGGTGTAGGCCTATTTACCGAAATAGGCCTGCATTTGTCTCCCACAGTGCCTATTGTATATAGGCCTACATTGATACATACAAACCATCGCCATATATTACATTATTTTTCTTTTTAAGCAATTAAACGCCATTATACATGTTCCACAGTTATAACAAATGTTATGAACATTCTTTGATCTTTACCGACTTCCAGCGGGTAACATAATTCTTGTTACTAACATGGTATTTATGTTGCTAATACAGCTTGTTGGCAACAAATGCAGAGGCGTTTTTCAAAATGTTACTATAAATTGTTAGCAACACGTTGTTACGAACTAGCTTTTAAACTGGCTTAAAAGCTATTTCGTAACAACGTGTTACTAATACCGGTGTAAACGCGGCTTTAGTTTAAATTATTATTTTAACAGATTTTTATAATAGTTATCACAGAACGAAAAATATTTATACTTTTCCTATGCTGTTTGAATTCGTAACTCGGCCTGTTCAAAACTAGCGACGAAGCGCACACAGGAAGCAAGGCAATTGGAATTTTAAATACGGTACCTGGTTCTTTGAGTCCTTTGAATACGTAACATATGGGATACGATGCTCTTTAGTTAGTGAATTTCGAGCGAATGAATTAACCCAAGTTCAGGAATTCATTAATCGATGATTGCTGGTCCTAGAGTGGATATCCTTCCACGAAAAATAGTGTATTAAGCCCTCGTATTACCTCCTTTCTTTCTCCATTAAACCCCTGGATAGTAAAATCCTGAGAACTTTCAAGTGTTAAAAACATTTTTATATGGAAGATAATGTGCTGAGTCGATTAGTTTAACTGGCGTTTACATTTGAAATATTAAGAAAAAAAAAACAAAGGAGACCTGCGAAATATTAAAGGAACTGGTCACCTCGAGCACAAAATAATAAAAATGATCATGACGGCGTTCAGAGGAAACTTGCAGACTGGAAATGGAATCACCCAGAGAATATCACAACACTTAAAATATTTTTTAAAAAGGTGAAAGGGAGCACTCCGAGGACACATACTTTTGCGGAACAAGTAGCAAGTCTCGAAACGCATCGATTGCAAAAAGAGGAAACGGAAAAAACCGATGAACCGTTCAACAAACTATTTTGAAGGTTTGATAAAAATGCGACATGTTTAAATAATCTGCGTGATTCCCGAATCGAGTCTGTGTGTGCCGCTTAAAATACATTAGGCTCTAAAAATTTATGTCCTATCATTAACAGTATGCGAGCTCGAGATTTTCTTGCTTCGAGGCACAGCTATACGGGCGACAATGGCACGCGCACCCGGCCTCCCATCGCCCCTACGGGCACGGCGCTGAACCGGCGTGCGTTTCTTCCGTCATCACGCTTTCCTGTGTAAATTAGGTCTGTAATAGTACGACTTTATCACACACGATGAAAGTCCGCAGTTGTAACAACAATTGTACGGATTTACTTTTCTTTTACCTCTTGAGAAAACTCAAAAGATGTTTTTTTTTTTTTTTTTAAACCACTTTCACGATTGTTTTTAACACACTTAATATTCGGCCTCATATCTTCGGAAATCACCTATAACGTGTCTTACTTGCTTTCTCGAAAGACGAGAAAGAATGTAATCAACTGTCGTAGCGAAAACACTTCCTCATGGGCAGTTTTACTGCGGGACGGCGGCGCGGCTGTTGAAGGTCAAAGGACAGCCGTGCCCAGGGACGAGGAAGCGGCCGAGTGCGTTGACACGAGGAATAGCGCACGAGCCGCCACGCACACACACGCACGCAGCAATGCGGTGCACACGCCTGTACTAACGAGGCGGGAAGGAGCTGCCCGATGTTTGCGGGACCGCCATCGCAATAAAAAAAAAGCCGGGTGATGTAGTTGCACCTCTTCCCCCCCCCCCCTTAAAATCTTGTCTCGATTACCGTTACCCGAGTAACGAATACACCTGGTTCCTTGCGGTTAAATGAGATGTCTTGAAATCAGCCTTAAAAAAAAATAACTACGCCGGGGCTGTATATATACAGCATGTCAGGAAATTCGCGGATACGGACTGAACCACAGGAATCTGCGATCAAAACTAAGTAGAAAGTACTTTCCGGTAAAAATGCATAAGACCCTTCGTTTACGAGAAAAACGACGTGAAAGGTCCAAAAACCATTGCAGCAAACATGTGGTATTCCAATTGGATAAAGGTGAGGTGATGTGGCAATGCTGCTACTNAGGTCCAAAAACCATTGCAGCAAACATGTGGTATTCCAATTGGATAAAGGTGAGGTGATGTGGCAATGCTGCTACTAATGTGTCGGTCGTACGGCATAGGGTAAGGGAAGGAGCCGAGCTCAGTAGTGCCAAAGAGGCCACGGAGTTCGCATTCAGCAAGTACTGGGACATGGCAACACTGTTAGAAAAATGCCCATAAAATTACGGAAAATACCGGTTACAAATTATCCAGACATCTGCGTTAAATTACGGTCACTTCGTTTTCTTTTTCAATAACGTTCTCTCTGTAAATTTTACATAAATCTCTGCGAATTCACGGAAACTTACAAGTTTATTATTTTTAATATGCTCTTTATAAAAAGAGGTAACAAAAAAAGAGATTTACTTTCGTTATGTGAGTGATTAGCTGTGTATAAAAATGATTATAAAAATACAATATTTTGTCCGGTAGCGGGATTTGAACGAGGAAAAAACATTTTTACAGTCCAAACCTTATCCATTTACCTAACACGCTTTTACAAGAAGTAGAGTTGTAAATAATAAATGTAGGTAGAATGATGCATTTACCTCTTAGATCTTAGTCATGTAGGTATGTGTGAGAGTTTTTTTTTAATCCCAGGTTTACAAACAGCGGTAAGAAAAAGAGTTTTATTTTCGTAACGTATTTCACTGTGTATAACAGGGAAATTAAAAATATTCTGACCTGTAGTGGGATTTGAACACGAATCGTAAAACTAACATTCAATAACGCGAACCACTCACCTACAACACCTTTAGAGTAAGTACTCCGTAAATATGGATTTTACATGATAGTGACGAACGCGCCTGTCATAGTTTCAAGTCGTGTTAGATCACTTGATATATTTGCGGTTTATAAAACGAGGTTACGAAAAAATGGTTTTATTTTCGTTACGTGCGTTTTTTACTGTGTATACAGAAGGTTTTGATTGGTTTGCCCACCCACTGCTATTTTACACGAAGCAGTATTGTGAAGTTAGGATTGTATACGCTTCAGGTATAATCTGCAAAATCGAAGCCATAAGAATACGAAGAGCTTCCGTATTTTATATTTAAGGAGCTCATTTCCTTTATTCGTCATTACGAAGTGCCTTTCCGTAAATTAACTCCACATCTTCGTAAGGGTTTATGTAAAACTACAGAAATTTCTGACATGAATGGCCGTAGGTGCAACCGGCGGCCGAACTCCGTGCATGCGGCATGCATCCAACGTGCGGAAAAGTCCATTGCTATGGGCAGATCATACTTCGAACAGCTGTTACGACGTTTCGACCTATTGTATACTGTTGCTGTGTGCTGTGCTAAATGTCAAATAAAGTCATTTTATCTAATTAAATGTCGTTTTTCTCGTAAAGTAAGGGCCTTACGCTTTTTTGCCAAAGAATATTTTCTACTTAGTTTTGATCACAGAATCGTGTGGTGCAGTCCGTACCCGCGAATTACCTGACATTCTGTATTCACGTAAATAGTAACGGGCATTCTACATTATGTCGATAAAGGCGATTGACGGTAAAGTAAGCAGTCTTAAAAACAAACTAGCAGAAAAATTACTGCTTCTTAACATTGGCATAGTGACTATAGTGCATTCACAGTTACTTCACACTCTTCTGTAGCCCTGCTAAAGTTATACTTTTAGTATATTCCTTCACCTCGTGCAAACAAAACTTAACCGAGTCTAGAAAACTACACCAACAGGGACAACGCACCACATTCGTGCGCACTCAGTTTAATAATATTTTGCATACGGACTATTTCTAATTAGGCATTACCAACACGCCTATTATCTCACTGTTTTTATTCTTATTATTTATAATATAATATTATGATTAATATATAAAGTATAAATAAAATTCCAATTTAACCAAATATAAGGTGCTGTTTTGTTAACACAAATATTAAACGCTCGTGATACATGGCATATTTAGGAAACAACCAAACACGTCATACAAGTGATGATTTTTTGCAGGTTTGATTAAAAAACTGTGAAGAAACCGCGAATACACTATACCAGTTAAGTCGACAGCAAATTAATAAAAATAGTTATATCACAGAAAAAATAAATACACAGATACTAAATGGTGGGGCGGTTCCTTAGACGGGGACGTTCCCATTCTCTGATTGGTTGTGCAAGGGTCTGGGAACGGCCATTGTGTCTTTTACTCACGCATCCAGTCCAATAGTACAGCCTGCCAGTCGCACTCTTCGCTGCTCTATTGCTCGCAGTCACAGATTTTCCTCCCACTGGTCACCTCCGGCGCTACTCGTTGCTCTTCTGGCTCGTCGCTTAACGTCGCACAATCGCCCAGAATCCCGACTCAAATAAACTCTCAACTCATCAACTCCCCGTTCGACGGCCCCTCACCCTCATATATCAGTCGCCCTGACCATCTGGAAGGTTCAACACACCCCCCGAGACACGCTGAGAGAAACGAGGTCAGTAAACCAGAAAATTCTTCAGATAAATGCAGATATTCCATCCGCCGAAGGTCAGGAGCGCGTGAGCCCCCAAAGGGTTTATCACGGCGCCATGTGGAAGAATACGCGCCGGCACTTCTTAATGTCTTCAAAACCTGATAAGATTATCTCTCGCCTGTCATTAAAACGTTTTTTTTATGACTCGCCGCCCGATATCATATCACAACTCTGACCTCCACACACTCTTCGCTCGCCCGGGCGAAGCAAAGCACCGACATGTAACAATATGATGTATTGCGAGTGTAATGTTTAAATTTATGGCCACTTAAGGGTCCCGCCTGCCTGCATAGTTTTTCTCCATTTTTGACTGAGAAGCGCGGAATCTATAAGGGTTATACCTGCACGCGCTATAAGAGAGCCATCGCCGCTACGCGCAGGGCTCTGAACTGGCGTGTAGTGTTCTCGTAGTGCTGCGTGTACCTATGGGTGTATCTGTCCTTTTATTTTTTAAAAGTCTGTAGCACAGTTCAATACAGGCTCCTATCATAGTTTGGCTCGTGTCCAGCTAATATGTTTTAAGATACGGCAGTCAGAAAAATACATTTTTAACTATATCGGAGGGTTCCAAAATAATATTTACAGCATGCGTGGTAACTTTTAAGGAACCATTCCTTCCTCGCCTGGGGTATGTTGTCTTTTCGTAGGTAAATATACTGGGGGAACTTTTAATATTTTCGTCAAAAAATCAGGATTTCAAGCACTCTGCAACGCAGTTCAAGCATCATGCAGGCGAAACCCTTAAGACAGTGTTTATTATTATTATTATACGCATTGTAGAGTACGCATTCGCATATTAGTAACACATTTACATGTAGGTATTTCAAACTAATTCCACAGTTTCACTTGGATTGAGCGCGAATAAGTTGATCAGGCCCAATGTTAATGCTAATTTTACATATGCAATAAGGATACGAAATGCCAAGGAAACTAGATCCTAAGCAGGGCTTTCCAAAGTTCTCAGTAAACGGCGAACAGCTTATAAGAATTTCATGGTGCGTGTCACGTGATCAGCAGATGGCAACGATGTTGTTTACGTGTTTTGGGAAAAAAAAATGTTTTCTATGCAGGGCTATGCTAGACAGCCAACTATAATTCAAGCTGTTCATATTTTCAGGCGAAGTATTTAAA
>NQII01002058.1:146889-167494 GCA_002778355.1 Clitarchus hookeri
CCAGCGTGACCATGGAAATCAAAACCACCCCTTACAAATATTTTAGTAGAACTTTTCTACTTCATAAATCCCATGCAATTTTGCAATTATTTTCTGCAAGTGTTTTTCGTGGTGCCTATGCCGGTTTCCCCCCTCCCTTTCTAGTTTAGTTTAGGATAGCATGAGAGATAACCATAGTCCCAAACGCGGTCATGTTTGCCCAATCCCAGTAAAGCCGCGATCACGTGTCCTTGTAGTTAGAACCTTCCCTGCGTGCCTAGGTGTATGGCGCTCAGCCCAGAGACTCGCTTAGGTCCCATCCCTTCCTGGGACCTCCAACCAATGTTCTTAGTTTTAAGGCAGACCAGAAAAAAAAACAGCACACTGAAATACGAAACTCCCGAAAATTGACTAGGAAACGCTTTGTGAATCCCTGATCGCTTTCTTGGATTGAAGAACATTTGTTCGTAAAGTTTGCATTAATACCGGTTCGATTGACGTTCCTCCAGGTTATTATAATTAGGGTTTCGTGAACTTCGCAATTTATTTCAGTAGCGGGCTAGACTTCAAACATGTATGTTTTAGTGTTTCTTTTACGATTGGACCACAATGGATATGATATACACTGGAGAAGTCTTTATAGTCTATTCGTGATTCCTTCACACTTTTGAATCAAACCAACGAAAAATCACCCGATGTATGACGTGGATATTCCTAAATAATAACACATAAAATTCCACATGTCTGGTTAAATTGAACTTTTACTTATCTTGCATCCATAAATTACAACATTTAATTTATAATTAATATGAATAAAAACAGGGAGAAAATAGGCGTATTGGTAATGCCTAGTAAGAAATAATTCTTATGCAAAATGTTTATCACACTGAGTGCGTTCGAATGCGGTGCGCTGTCCATGTCTAGACTCGGCTAAGCTGCGTTTACACGAGGAGGAGTAGCCCGAAATTAGAACTTTAGCAGGGCTTCAGAAAAGTTGGGAGTAAGTAATCGTAAATTGGCTGTAGCCAGTAATCACTATAGCCAGACGTGACCGTATCACAAGCGAATAAGTTGAATTGAAAAAAAAATTAATACCTCGCACTACGGCAGGAAGAAATGTAACGAATGCCGTGATTTATTTCCACTTCTTTATTAAATTAACATTTTATTTATCAGAGATGTTTCCAGCAGAATAAAATGTAATTCTCCTGAGATCTAAAAAATTTCTGTGAATTAATCACACCAAATAGAACTCATGCTCAAAGAAAGTCAATAGAAATTAAGTATCTTCATTACCATATTTTTTTTTTTCAGTTATTGTTCGCCATCTTAAAGTTAAGTGGTGTCGGAAAAAGCTATTTTTGACATGCGCGATTCTGATTGGCTAAGCCCGCCAAATATAAAATATTTAAGAATTTGTCCAATTTTCAAAATGTTTGAAGCCATCCGACTTTTCCAGACAATTATAGCAGTGATGGCGTTTCGGTGACGTCAGAACCATCCAATTTTATTTGAAAAACTTTATTTTAAGCATTTTGATGGAAAATGTTTACAGCCTGATAGGGCCTTAAAAGGCTGAGGAGTTTAGACTGCTTCCATAGGAATTCACGACTTTTGCACCCCTCTTAATTATAAGCTGTCCAGAGCTCAGTTTTAATCCAATCATACCCACTGCACACAATTGTGTACATTGGCCTAAAGGTTGTTCACGGCGAAGTGAGCAATTTTGAAATCAACATTTAAAAATATCACTGCCCCTACTTGCACATAGGGGCCGCGATGGCTGAGCGGTTAGACTGTTCGCCTCCCAACAAGGCGAATCGGGCTCAATCCCCGGCAGGGCCACTCTGAATTTTCGCAAGTGGGAATCGTGCCGGACGATGCCGCTGTTCGGCGGTTTTTTTTTTCTTTTGGGGATCTTCCGTTTCCCTGCCCTTGTATTCCGGCGCTGCTCCATTCGCACCTCATTTCACCGTCATCGACTCTCAAGACCTCGTTGTTAAGATCGTCCCAAATCAAATGAACTCAACTCAACCCTACCTGCATATATTTTAACGGGTACACTGATTGGCATGCGCTTAGTAAAGTTAGTAATGGCGGAGGGAAAATAGTTCCACGTCTTAACGTCGAATTGAAAGTGTTAGGTAATGTGGATACTGAAATGACTTCTTTTACTTTGTTTTTTATGCATATAAGTGATATAATTAGCAAATTTTTTGAATATGTACTTTTGTAATAATTACACAGTTTCCCGCCAACGACGTGTGAATAAAGTGATCAGGCCGATGGCAATACGGAGAAAGAATACACAGTCTGCATACAAGTAGACCTTAAGCAGGGCTTTCAAAAGTGCTCAGTCTACCGCGAACAGCCCATAATGCATAGGAAGGTTATTTTTAGCCGAAACTGAACACTGCGAGGCCTAATCGCCTTCTCCGTGAGTAACTGATTCGTAAGCCGTGCTACTGTTCCACGTTACGAATGGTTCATATTACTTTAGCCGAAAACGAAGCNGTGAGTAACTGATTCGTAAGCCGTGCTACTGTTCCACGTTACGAATGGTTCATATTACTTTAGCCGAAAACGAAGCCTACAGCCTACTGGTTGCGACAAAGAAACAAGTGTTGTGGCGTACAAGGTGCAGCACTCGCCACAGAACTCTTCGTTTGCAACAAATAAAGCCGCGAATTAAAGCGCGCCTGAAAGGATCGAATCGATAGCGAGAATAAAGAAAGGAATAGGAAAATTGAAAGCTTTGGGGGTTACGTTGTACGATAGCGCAGAGAAATGTTACGGTCACAGCAGCCTCCGAACGTCTGGTGGAGCCACTGTCGCCGCCACACGCCGCTTTACAAGAAGTCTGCCGGCTGTTATGGTGTGATCAGGCCTTAGCTGAACGGCTTGCCTGATCACACCTTCAAACATTAAACCTGGAAACGAGCGGGATTGCAACGCCACCATTTGGTCGTCGATCCTTGCGAAAGAAGACAGTTGCAGAAATCCCCTCCACCGGTCACTGAGCGGGACCGCAGAACCACGCGCTTGATATAGGCCGGCGTAACACCCGGAAGGTCGTCTTTCGACCAGCGTCTGGCGTATGTCGTCTTTAGTCCTTTGGGCGACCCGACCAGCGAAGCAGACCACGAAGATGGGTGTGTCTGGCCTGCGTTAACCGTCTCGTAGAATCAGCCTCCGGCTACAACAAGGTGATTACTTTCCTGTTAGATTTAAATAAATTGGCGTGAATCATAATGTAATTAAATTATAAGAATGGTATTCAATTTAAAGCTCCCCCGATCAATAGTAATTTAAATAGCAACTGTATAATTATAATGATAATAAAACTCATCTTATACCGTTGTGCTCTACCGAATCATGAGTCATTATTGAGCTACGTCCCTAAATACTTTCAAGTACGAGCTGGCTGAAAAGCTTAGTTCGTAACACGGCGCTCACGAGGGCCTCCTCGTCGGCATACTTGTGCTCGCCATCATCTCGCACACCCTCTTCTTCGTGCTAATCTCGCGGCCTCGCCGTCACGGAGGTCAACACCTGCGAGCTGACTCATGACCACCATCGCCACGCTTGTCAGCATGTTGCAGATTCGTCGTGCCGCCTCTTTGCTGTCGGACGCGTGTCTTCCTCCGCGTGCCGGAGATGGGTCCCCAGGTTCGTATTCGTCACGCGAGAATGACGACGCATTAGTAGTCGCGGTCACCGAGATGTCCCACGCGTTGCCCGTCCGCCATCAGGAGCAGCGAGGGGAAACCACGAGACCTGTCGCAACTCTATAGAGTTGCAGCAGGAGTTCTTCGGGCGAGCTGGCGAACGGAGCAGCACGTTTCACGACTCCAACTATTGATTGTCGACCACGCGGAACAAAACAGGATAATGTTGCAGTGGTTTATACATGATGCAATGTTCGTTTCGTGGATTGTACGTAAAACAACCACGATTTCCACGAGCCACTTATGTTGCAAAACCTACGCAAATTCAACTCGTAAAAAAACTACAATTTCCCTCTTTTTGGAACAAGTGGTCAGCCATTTCCCTGAGAAAGCAGGGAAGGACAGAGATTGCAAGAGAGCGGACTTCTGGATAATCGTCCTTTTTGAGCAACACANCTGTTGAAATTCCCTTTTAAAGACCAGATTTACAAAACAAAACAGTAACTATTGAAAAGCATCTTTTCAAAAAATGATTCTGAGGAAACACAAAAATAACTGTTTGGCGGAGAACTATGTCTCTTTACAGCTACTATGATAATTCTGTTCGATGCTGAAGCTCTTTCGTCACTTTTTATTTTATGTTATACCACATTAAGGTAATTAAGTATGTTTAAAATCGAATGTAAAGTAACGTAAATTTTAATTCAACTCTTAATCTGACATATGCATTTTAAGGTATTAATATATTTACTGAAAATAGCACATTTTAGTTCTCAGTAGCACCAAAAATTTTCATCACCACATTTCAAGCGTTATTTTATACATAATTATTGATAAACCAGTTCAGAGTGTTCGTGTAGAATTCAAAATGTTCACTTTCTACATGCCACACCACATTTTCTATTCTATCGTACTGTTGTTCGGGGGAATATTGCCATGTGAATATGNTTCACTTTCTACATGCCACACCACATTTTCTATTCTATCGTACTGTTGTTCGGGGGAATATTGCCATGTGAATATACCACATTCTAAGCAATTTTGCTGGAGCCCACATAACGCAAACGTAAATTCAAATTGTGACATGTTAGGTAATGTATATAGCAAGATATAATCACAAGATGTTTTTGTGCTATTTCGTACACAAATTATGCAGAGCTAGCAGGAGCAATTGGAACTTTAGAATGACGAGGTATTCCCATTTTAAGTGATTCAAATGACAGAATTTTTTGATCAAATTATGTATAACACCTTTTTAATGGTGACTGTGTGAACTATATTTACTTCGGCTTTGTACAATTAATAACGAATTTCAGGTATTCCACTAAAAATAAATTATTAAAAACTTACCCTANATTTACTTCGGCTTTGTACAATTAATAACGAATTTCAGGTATTCCACTAAAAATAAATTATTAAAAACTTACCCTGCAGAATGAACAGATATATTTATTTCTCAATGTTTCTTGCCATATGAGAACAGATATTTTGGAAACGCGAATTAAATATTCAGTTTTTTATTCTAAAGAACAACCAAATCAATTTGCATTATCAGAATTTCTAAAAGCTCTTGATTTATGATGCGCAGACTTTCAATAAATAACGCTTCTTTATTTATATTGAGGGTTATAAGAAGGTCCTTTAGTATAAAAATGTATATATTGGGTAAGGACTTTTATTCTTAGCTTTTTAAAAATGACAATTATTTTAGGTACTTGTCGGTATTAATACAAAATATAGGTTTATTTTTCAACTAATTTGTAGGCAAGTAATTAAAAAAATTTTGGAACTATTTTTTTAAATAATGAATATTTTGCCAGATCAGAACCCCAAAAAATATAGGCCTCTAACGAAAAAATTGAAACAAAAATTCCTAAGACTTCCTTCTTTCAACTCTTTAATTCTTATTGTCATAAAGACTCGAAAAACGTGGCGTTCACACAACGTGGCGTTCGCACGTTACATTTTTTTTTTTTTTTTCATTTACGTGAACTGTGCCGTCTATGGGTTTCGCTTGTTCGGAGATTGATGTTGTTGGTGTACTTACTTAAATACCACAAGGCACTTGCTTTGGAGTGACCGAGTAATAACTTGGCACTCTAACGTGCCGGGAGGAGGTATACCTACCAGGTGTTTCAGAGGGAAGAAAACATACTTTAAGAGGTGATAGTATGGACCATTATGAAGGGAAAACATCAATAAACATATGGTCTATTCTTAAAGGCGTCCGAGATACGGTGGCGGCGGTGAAGTTGCTTGGCCACCACGGTCGCCTGACCTTACTCCGCTAGATTATTGTTTGTGGTGTTGGTTGACGACCGAAGTATACAGGCAAAACATGTAGACAAGGGAGGAATTGCTTGCTCGCGTGTTGCATGCTTGTGCGCACGTTAGAGAAGAACGCGGACACCAGCTGCTATTAGCAACACAGCATCTGACTACACAAGCTGAAAAATGCATAGAAGTTGGCTGTGGCGTTTTTGAACATGTGTTGTTAAGGGAATGTACACAACCCAACACGTAACGATCTGTTCATTTACTATCACCTGTACCGTTCCCATTCCTGACAGTTTCACATAGCTCTCTCTCGGACACCTTTGTGAATAGAGCATGTTTATTAATGTTTTCCCATTATAATGGCCCATACTATCCATTTCCCCCT
This sequence comes from Clitarchus hookeri, assembly GCA_002778355.1. Lineage (NCBI taxonomy): Eukaryota > Metazoa > Arthropoda > Insecta > Phasmatodea > Phasmatidae > Clitarchus > Clitarchus hookeri. Next base: position 153,199 of record NQII01002058.1, read on the forward strand.
GAAACACCTGGTGTACTGCAAAAGGTGGGTTTGTGGCACTCAGTTGCCACCTTCTGTCAGGTTACAAAACAGCAGCGGACTGTAACTTATTTCATTTCACCCCCCACCGTAATCACAAAAGTCTATTTTCGCCAACTTACGCCAACCGTACTATAACCCCTACCTCGATCCTTTACGAGGCATGTAGGCCTATATTTTTTAACTTCGGCGACTGTCTCGCAAATTTCCCCGACACAATTTTGGCTTGGTCGATTTTCCGTGTCCTTATGATGTAATAGATTCTTCCTCCTTCGGTTTGGGGCGGCGGTGGTGTAGTTGTCAAACTGATCGCCTCCCACATAGGTGAACCGGATTCGACTCCCGGCGGGGTCACTCCCGGGTTTCTGCATGTGGAAATCGTGCCGGACGATGCCGCTGGTCGGCGGGTTTTCTCGGGTTCCCCCGCCACTACATCCCGGTGCTGCTCCATAACCACCTCACTTCGTCCTCATCGACTCTCAAGACCTCGACGTTAAGAGCCGCCCAAATCTCCCCAGTCCACTCCAATTCCTCCTTCGGGATGTTACCATGACTCCAGTTGCGGCCGTAGCACAAGACAACCTTGCTCCTCAGCTGCAATACAATCGTGCCTTCTGAATAAACATATCGTGACCTAAGGCGTAGGTATACGGTTTCCCCTGATACGTGCCACGTAGTCCTACTTAACTTGGCAACTAACAAGCATGTTGCAGGGCTCACGCTGACCTGGCGAAATTTGGGAATTCATTAGCTCAAAAATAAAAACAAAATTTTTTGGTGAAAAGACTGACTAAAAAGTTGTTATTACTGGTGTATTCTCGCACCTATGTCTGAATGGAATAGCTAAATGTTGGGCTTATATTTTCATGTTTGTGTACCAAATTTCCTCGACTATTTTGCTAGTTGTGTTTTGTATAATTCTCTGCTTGTTTGAAATAAGTGTAGTTTTAGTGAAATTCCACCAAGCAGTTTTTCCCGTGAATATTTTAATGACTTGTGGTCTGCGCAACTGTCACATCGTGTGTCGCATTCCTGCCCTACAGGCCTACTTTAATTTCATTTTATTTTCCCGTTCCATTTTCTCCCTTTGTTGGTACTCATAATGCGACAGTTTCTTCCTGCCTAAAGTCCAAATTGTTAAAGTTTTTTTTTAACCTTTTGCATGCCACTGTTGCCTGTCGTACTCAGCCCTTCTGTGTGGTTAGCTACAGGTTTCCATATTAATAACTAAAGTGCTTAAAATATATAAATTCACGTGTTCCTCTTTATTTACGCTTAAAAATCATCACTATCTTGTAGAATAAGAAGCATATCTCAAATCAAATTTATAGTAGCATACTTTTTTTAATGAAAATCAGCTCATAGTGTCAAAACTACAAATTGTTGAAAATAAAATAATAATATCTAAGTTTGTTACATGATATATATTTTTTCATATTACACACTCAGGTCAATGAGCTACAATTAGGGTCACTATAGTTCTTTATAATATATTAAATGTTCAGAAAGTCAGCGTATATTTTGTAGTACGATTTGTAGAAACCAATTACGCCGTGAAGCTAATACAATAAACAATTTGTGTATGTTTGGTTTATCATAACTTGTGCTTTTTCATTATTGTTATGTATAAGTGAAAGAGATGAATACGCCAGGCATCTTGACCTCGCCGTAACTCTGTAATATCTTCATTCCACTGTGCAGCGGCTAGAAGCCCAAGTTTGTTACCAATATCAATTTAAAGTAACTTATCGCCAGTATTACGTATATTCAAGTGGAGCAATTTAGATACGATTTAATATTTTTAAGACATTGAAGTATATAGTTTCAGCCATACCAAAATGGCAATCTAAATTTTTTAGTACACTACTACAACATTTTCGAATGTTAACACACACACATCCTGAAATGTCACTCAAAATAATTATAATTAAATTGTTAAAGAAAAATAAATAGATTTTAAACAGATAAAAACGTCAAAAGAATGAAGCGTCACTGGTAAACTCGACAGGATTTGTCATACCTATGTAATTATTTACTACTGAGAAATATTAGACGATTCGTTTCCTTTACAGTAAATCATGTGTAAAATATAAATAATGTAAGTGTACGATGTTTATCACAAATGATTGGTCACCATACACATTTCAGTGTTAAATTTAATAGAATTGTCTAATTTTTTAGTTTTATAATTTAATTTTAAAATACGCGAATTATAACCGAATGTATTCAATATAACGGGTAACCAACCACAAGAAAATGTATTAATAGAGGCGGAAGTCCTGCTTATGGTAACACTACACTTTATTCTTAAGCATACTGGAAAAAAAAACTAGCGCCTCGTAGCAGGTAGCGATGTAAGCGAACATGACATTCGAGCGAGAGTGAATGATTAACCGACACTAGTGCTACCTAACAGCAAACACGGCAAGCAAACACGGCGCTCTACTATAGGTACCCTAGCAGACATGGCAGTAAAGTAAGAGCAAATAAATGACCAGTAGCAATGTCCCTAGCAGCCAACTGTGGAAACGAATTTAGCGCCCGACTACAGCATCTCTAGCAGGCAATGGTGTAAACAAACACGACATAATCCAAAATGTAAGTATCAAGGTCGCACACGTCCATCGTGGACGCTGCTGAAATGACAGATCATAAACTACGCAAGATAAAAATGGCCTTCGTCAAAACAAAATTATGGAGCGTGAAGGAGGAATTCACCCTCTTCACGTCTAGCATCGGGCATACTATTTCTTTCTACTGAGAATCCTAACTAATATAAATGCGGAAGTGTGTTTTTTTGTTTTTCATTCTTTCATGTCGCAACAAAGCAACGGATCGACGTGATTTATTGCACAGAAATAGTTGGAGGGCTGAAAGGTGATATTGGCTACTTTTTATAACGAAAAAATATCTCAAAAAATTAACAAACGATAATAGTGAATCAAGTCGGAAAAAAGTTTGCCGCCAGCGCGCGATCTTGCAATACGCTGTCCAAACCGTTAAAGATGGAACAATATAATGTAGTAAAGAATTGTGTAGAATAAAAAAACCTAAAGTGATTCTAAAATCATGGGACAAACATTGAGGGGTGGTAGAGCTCACTAAAACAAACAATTATTGTATAGGAATATATGGGCGAAGTGACGCGTTGAGGCACAAACACAAAAACGTAACACATTAACGGAAACATAAAATGTTCATTAGCAGCATACGTAACGAGTGATTTCGTACAGAAAATGTTAAAACAGTTGCTGTAAATGCATCCACCAACAGTCACGCATGCTTGGCGACTTCTACATAAGGAGTGATTGGCTGAGAATGGTGGCGATAATTGAGGGCAGTCAAACGGTGCGCCAGTGGCCTGCTGCATCAACATCAGCATCACTCCACCGACGCTACCAAGCTTGCATTACTGTCGGTGGTAGCAATTTTGAGCAATTATTATAAACATTGCTTTAAAAAGGCATTTAGCGGCGACGTTGTAAATAAACACTGTGTTGGATTTCATGTGTTATTTTTGTGTTTGTGCCTCAATGCGTCACTCCCGCCCATATATTCCTATAAAATAATTGTTTCTTTTAGTGAGCTCTACCACCTCTCAATGTTTGTCCCATGATTTGAGAATCATCCTGTATATATCTATAAGAGAGAAATACTAATAAGTGTTTTTACCATTTAATTCACCGAGACGTCGAGTTTTATAATATTTATAGAGTATAGAAGATTAACACTAAGTACAATTCAACTTTATTAAAAAAAAAAACCTAAACAATAATTCTGTAGTCCACGCGAGCGGAGTCGCGGGCACAGTTAGTCTTATTATAAAGGACGAAGAATTGAGCTGGCCGGAATCTAACACACGACATTTCAAAGGAGTCAGATATACTACGTAATGAACAAACATCTTTGTTCTCAAACATCTTGGATTTGTAGTTGCTACAGAGGCACGAAAACCGCATAAATGTGGAACTTCACTGAAGTTTCCAATGAAGACACACGTTGTCAATGTATTGCCCCAGATACTTGATTACATTTTCATCTTAATTGATGAATCAGTTATTTTCATTTCAAAGAAGGCATAAAAAGTGTCACACCATCCTCTTAACTTCCTGCTTATTCTCAAGATTTACAAACACCAATAATATCTTTATAAAAATCGATTTTTAAATGTATACTTACGAGGGGTACAGTGGAATATGTGAGTTAGTTGACACGAAAAGAAAATTATTTTTTTAGTACAGGTTGAGTATAAAAGAATACCCCAAATTTGAAGGTCTATAATATCAAAATCAAACAACCTACAACCTTGATTGACCAATCAAATGAACCGTGGAACCGTGAAGTTGTTTACCATACATTCATAAATGTTTAATGTGACCACCATGAACGGCCTGAACGACCTCTACACGATAATCAAACTAGTTCCACACTCTTGTCAGCATGTCCGGTGTTACGGTTTGGATGGCGTTCGTAACTCTCGGTTTGAGGTGGTGAGGGGGTAGCGAGCTCGCATTCGACACGTCAATGTGAAGGGGACGGTCTAATGTTTCCTTTATGGTGCGACACCCCATTGGTACCTAGCTGTTCGCGGATACCTGGACGAGACGTTGCCGCAACGCTGGATTGGTCGAGGAGCAGCTGGTGACCAGGCTCTTCATCACTGGCTCCCAGGAAGCCTGGATCCTACCCCGTGCGATTTTTTTCTATGGGGGTACATAAAGGATCAAGTATTTCGTCCACAATTGCTGGCAATCATTGACGACCTCAAAACGATAATTACAGACGCCATCCAAACCGTAACACCGGACACGGTGACAAGAGTGTGGAACGAGTTTGATTATCGCGTAGATGTCGTTCGGGCTGCTCGTGGTGGTCACAGCGAACATTTATGAATGTATGATAAATAAGCTTCACGGTTCCACGGTTCATTTGATTGCTCAATCAAGGTTGTAGGTTGTTTGGTTTTGATATTATAGACCTTCAAAGTCGGGGTATTGTTTTATACTCATCGTGTATTTCGTTGACCCATATAACACTAAGAGGTATCGGTAGCCTTTGTCTGACTCCGGTTCTTGGGTGGTGTGAATGCCATCTTCTTACTACTTTGCAGTATAAACAACTCCTATCTGCAAAAGTTACGGAGTATAACACCGGATTGAGGAGGGAGAGGAAATGCTCTTTCCTTCGGCACTGAAATGAAAATTTTCCAATATGAAAATAAACTCGGACACAGCACTGTCACTAAATGCTCCAAGCTAACAACAGCTTTCTTTCATTCTGAAGTTACTGCCGCCAATACCCGAAGCTACCTTTCCTCTCTGGTCGCCATTTCCCATTCAGCTGCTTGCTAATAACTGCCTTACGACTTGTTTTTTCTTCTGTTAGACATACTTATTTTATTTATGGCTAGACCCTGTTCTTATCGTCTCATTTACTAAAAGGAATAAACAATTTTGCATCGCGATGATTATCGACTGTATTGTCTGCACCCTGATGTAAGTTTTACTTTACGTTCAGAGCCGAGGGTTTCCAATTAACTGACGTGATATACAACCTCATACCGAGCTGCGAATGTCAATTAATACTAACTGTCTATGATAATAAGGAAAATGCAAGATCTTAAGTTAAAACCTTAACCTGTTGCCAAGAGCAAGATTTTAATTTTTATTTTAGTGTCTTTGCATATAGCTTCCGTTTCTAACAGTACATTGCAACGCACTTTTATTACATATGAACATCAAGCATTTTCTGCTTGTCATTATACATATCGCATTACTTTTATTTTTCATGCGGCAAATGACTCAATCTAAAGACGAACCGTCAATATGAAAGATTACAGTCCTGCTCGCTTCATTCCACAACAGCAGCAAAAGAATTTGGAATCTGATTAAACTTCTTGAAGCCCATTACTATAAATTCGTCTCGTTGAGAAGTAGTTACATGAAGTCATTACTTGCCTGGTCTCAAACCAATTACAGATGTTGGCTATTATCGAAGTGGTTATCTCTGCTTCAAGAGATCACTGCGTGCGTATGAAACGCAAAGAAACGAATGTAAAAGATGGCAGCAGACGAAGAGAATTAGTGGAGATGTAATGGAACCTCCTCGTTGCGCCTAAGGGTCGGGAAGGAATGGAAACAAAGAACGAAATACGACCGACTCATTGTGCTTAGGGAAAGAACGTGCGGTGACATGAATAAATTTACATATATAATTAATTACGCACAAGAAGATAACTTGTAACATTAAAAGTGTATCGGGTATCAAAATGTATTGAATAAAGACTTTTTTCCTTTGTTGTCAAGTAGGCACAGGTACTAACTAATTGGCTAACTCAAGAAAATAACTTGAGTTCATGAAAAAAATATTAAAAATAATTAGTTTCGAGAAATCTATGTGAATAAAAGTCATTAATGCTTGCAAAAAAATCCATAAATCCCAATCCAGTGTGCTTATTTAGCATGGAAAGACTTAAAAACAGTTTACACTATTGCATTCTCTGATGAGCTGACTGAAAACGTGGATGAAATTCGAATTCTTAACTTTTCTTTATCAGAAATTAAGGCTGATACATTTAGGATCAAGTGGTGTTAATTTTGAAATGTATTAAGCGTTTTTCAACTTAAGTAAATAATCCTAGCAGATGCAGTTTCTCATAATTACCGCAAGGTGCGTTAGTAAAAAGTGACGTCCATCAGCTCTGCCTAAGGTTCTGTATTGGGATGGAGGTATTTGGTACAAGTTTGGTCACGAATTAAATATAGCTTAACAAATATCTCAAATTATAAGCAAAAATAAATGTTACACGGTATTCTTACTGCAAGTAAAGAGGTATATGTTCATAGGGTTTGGGCCTGCAGTTGTCACATACGCCCAACCACTGGGTAAGCTGTTGGCTAATGAGCACTCAGGCCGCGTGGGCCCAAACCCGGAAATTTCAATTTCGACGTCTCTGCGCAACTTTTTGCTCTTCGCGAAAAATTAGAATTTTCCGCTTGCCCCCAACACGAAGAGTGTTCGCCGTAATTGACAACAGAAACTCGTACCTTCTCTGCAACTCGGAAGTGCGGGCATCGGCGGTTGAAGAGGCAGCGCGGTAGCGGCGACCAGCCGGTCAAATGGGGGAGGCGCGGCGGCTGCTTCGGTGTTTCCCCGCAGCATGATGTCCGTCTGCACGCGCCTAGGTCTGCGACTATACTGCGCCGTGCGCCGGCTGTGGCACTAGTAACGTAGACATTCAGTTACTGGCGAATGGTTTCCAGCACTGCCAAACCAATGCAACGATTTCGTATCCTGCGCATGCGCGCATTTTAAAGTAATACGTATGATTTGGAAACGACTAAATGCGACGTAAATTTTCTGGCGCTGTTGCCTAAACCTACGTTCTCGTAGATTTTGGAAAAAAAAAAAAAAAATTGTACTGGAAGGGTCTGAAAAACAGAGTGTAAGTTTTGGGTTAATGTAAGAGCCGAACAAGCCGTTGTCGGGAAAGACTCTAGCTGATGGCCTGGGGACGGTCCAGCCCGTGTGGCTGATATGGCAGTTATGAACCAACAGGAAAGACGGCAACTCTCGACTCCTGGATCTCTTGCTCTGCTAAGATAAGTTGAAAAATTAACATAAGTTTTATGTAATAAAGATGAGACAGGCAAAATTTTAACCCACGTATGTTGGGACATCTTGGGAGAATTTGGTTAAGCGTTGTAAGCCGCCTCACGGCAAACACATTGAGATGCACTTTATTGGCGTATTATATAAAATGTATATTCGTGTGAAGATTGAGCTTTTTTTAAACTTTTTTGTAATATGTAATGAAAATGGTGACCATATTTTAGTAAGATATTCTGAAAGAAATTACTTAAAAGGGGGATTGCGTAATATTTTTTCATTAGCAATGAGTGAGCTTTGTTAACATCAATATTATATTAAGTTATTATTTTTTCTGTAATTGAGCGTTTGCATATATATATATATATATATATATATATATATTAAAAAAAACAAATCGTTTGATATAAAAAGTCTGCGAAAATCTCGAAATACTAAGATAAATTGGAGTAGTAGTTTTCTCACTGGAAAAGGAACCGAAGGTATTTTTGAATCAAGAAAAAAGGGATCCTCAAAGAGTATTCTGTTTAATAGTATTCCCACGCTTTTTCAGTCATGTGTTATTGCGGAATGAAAGCCAATACGTCTTGTTTTTTATGTCTGTTGCCACTTAATATTTCGAGCGACGACAGTCAGAGACAAACGGTAGCACAGTAAAAAAAAAAAAAAAAACCGATGGTGAGGTGAAAATTTAAATAGTGCCATTCTGGTGACCGAACAACTTTGGTATTCGTGGAGCTGTAAGGAAGTTTGAAGGGAAACCACTTCCCTACGACGAGTCGACGCAGTGCGCACTGTGGCAGAGCATGCGGCTGCACCACATTGTGCTATTGTGTCTGGCCGTCTGGTCGACTACGCGTGGAACGTGATCGGTTGTAAACAGCCAGTGGGAAATAAATCTAGCGCGCCTTGGAAACTACGCAACTAATGTCAGGAACTATTACGAAAATAATCTATCTAGACTAGAGTATTTTGCACATGCTGACCATTATCGTTATTTTACACCATAAACGCTCACCGAAGTTCAGTGTTTTAAAAAGAAAAACAAAGAGTTTCCAACAAAAGGCTAATTTTTTTCTTTAGGTGACAGAAGTAAAAATGCATAAACATTCCAAATCACTTCCCATTTTTTAAAATTAAATTTTTTCACAAGAATATTTTGGAAATAGGCATTGCAGAAATTGCAGATGATCCGGAATACATTTCTTACACTAGAGTTGTAAAGTTTATTCGCTAATAAGCTGAAAGAACCAAGCTATTATTTCGACAATCCCACAGTTAATACTTGAACGTTTCTACTTCAGAGTAGATTATTTATCAGGTACGAAGTGACGAAATGCGCACGCCTGTTTAGTTTGACGCGGCGTCAGTTTTATAGAAGAAACAACTCTAGTGCGTTCGCCTCCCGCCAGGGCGAACCGGATTACGATTCCGGTGGGATCATTCCCGGATTTTAGCAAGTGGGATTCGTGCCGAACGATCCGGCTGGTCGGCGGGTTTCCTTGCGGATCTCCGGGTTTCCCCCGCTCTTACATTCCGGCGCTGCTCCATACCTTGCTTCACCCTCATCGGCTCTGAGCCGCGCAAACCTACCCATTCTTCACTCATTGGTTTTTAAGTACCTACTTTGCCCTTTTACTTTGTGGCCTTACTTCCCAGACACTACGAGTAAACATGAACACTGAAAATGATTTTGGATATTGATATATATATATAAATGAAATATTTATATACTTGCCTATAATATTTTCCTATTACAATTCTCGATAATGCATTTTTTTAAAATTTCCATGTACAGTGACGGAAAATTTCATTCAACGCATTGTCAACAGAACACATTTCGAGGTATTTAGAATTTTGGTTTAATACTATCGTGATGTCTCAAGATAGTCAAAGATAAAATACNCAGAACACATTTCGAGGTATTTAGAATTTTGGTTTAATACTATCGTGATGTCTCAAGATAGTCAAAGATAAAATAATGCCATCAATGGCATTTGAAAACCGTAACTACAAAAAGCAAATAAATGTCATTGCAAGTAACCATATTAACAAATGGGGATAGAACGCTCTCCCAAACTTTGAAATGATCAGTGTATTCACGCCAATGCAAACCTCTTAAACATACAAATGCCGAAGCAGATCACGTGCATAGATGCAACACCTAAAAATATTATAAAATTAAGTTTATTTAGACGGTGAATTTGCGTTAAATTAACACAAACTGTATGGTGACCTGAAGAGAATTTTAATTACGGAATGTGAAAAAACCGGTCAAGTAAGTGTTTTTGTTGAAAGTCTCCAGCTGGAGAAGTTATCTATTTAAAAATAACACATAACGCTGTATTATTTTCATGACATAATAGAAATGGAAAGAAGGTATTTTTAAAAACATGTTTTCTCGTTCTGTCCGCAGTCTTCAAGATTGTTAGGAGATTAAGTTCATGAAGTGTAGAACATGTAAATGTTAATACTACTAGTTCTGAGACCTNACATGTAAATGTTAATACTACTAGTTCTGAGACCTGTACCAATTTACGTGATTTATGTGTAACCGGTTTATTGAAGCAGATTAGCTTTATAAAATTTTCGTGGACGTAGAAGCAGAGAAATAGCAAACATCAAACACATAATTTCACGAGTGGAAAATGTATGCTGTAAGTGTAATGGATAATTTGTCAAAAATAAGATATCAAATAAGAACTAATTCAGGAGAATCAGTGTCAAATTTCCATTTCACGTCAATAGCACCAGTTGCCGTTTTTATGAATAATAATATACAGTATATAATTGTTTCTAGTACACATTGTCCTCTGTTACACAAAATCCTTTTTATGGAATTTTCCGTACACCACACTCCATGTAAATATTATAGTTTATAAACTGGAAGAATCAGTGTAAGACGGGAAATAGACTAAATTTGGGCGAGTATATTTGTTATTCTTTTCCACGTCATTAAAGATACTGCGGTATATAAAAAAAAACGTTTTCAAATGTATGTGTTGTATCTGATCTAATTCAGTCAAATATGTAGTTTAAATTGTATGCACTAGTTTAAAATAAATATAGATGACAGTACAATATTTAACTAAATGTTTTTAAAAATGGTTACTTGTTAACTAAAATATTCTGCACCTCTTATAGTTCCGTGGAAAACAATTATATGCCGACGCCTATATCTTCCAGTAACATGGAAACGAGTGCCTGCCAAACATTTTACTCGTCACAGCTTACTGTGCCTTTAACTGTATAAATGTGTAACTTTTAACTTTCAGTCTGGACGAAAATCACTATTGTTACTGTAATTAATTAGTTTAATTTCATCCACAATTAAATTTTCAAATAATTTTTTGATGTTCTTACTGGTTTGTGTCGAATGTTTTTGCACTTTCCAAAATTGAACACCTGAATTAAAATGTGGGAGAAATTGTGTATATAGTACTATAGGCTGTTAAAGATAAAGTGAGCACTTTTAAGGAACATTTTCCTACCAGCCATCTTTTATCCGTCCGCCACTTTTTAAAATAAATATTTCCATGTAAGTAATAAACACAGTATATATATATATATATATATATATATATATATAATACCGTACTTGAAAGTTAACGTCTAAGGATACAATAAAAAATATTTATTGACAATTATTCCAAATGAGAGGGCTTTCAAAAGTGCTCACTTTACCTTTAATTGCCTACATCATTTAAACCTTATTTTCAGCAATTGTAGCAGACACAAAAAAAAAGATCATAAGTGAAGTACAATGTATCTGATGTCTTGTTCATAGTTAGTGGCAATTGAATTATTTAGAGCCCAAGGAAATGGCCAGTGTTGCCCAGCGTTTAAAATTTTAAGATAATAACTCTCAGTTAATTGATGTACAAATTAATTTATATTTTCTTTCCTTGTGAAGAACATAATTCTTTTGTCTTTGCTGAAGAAGCCACTAATAATTAAAAACATATATTTCTTTATTCAATATAAAATATGTGCAACAATTAATGTTTTCTACATAACTATTATATAATGATACACCACATATAAAAACACAGTGACATTCTTCAATGATCCGTAACTCTTCAGCGCTATAACTTACAATAAAAATAATAAATAAGTACAGGTAGTCAGACCATTCTGGACGCAGCAGGTAAAACACGTTCTCGTTTTATTTTTGTTTTCAGCTGTTCTTGTGGTAAAAGAAAACCAGTTCTTGGTGTCATGAAAAGAGACTTCATGTAGCTGTGAGATCACGTCAATGGACCCCTGAAATGGGTAAACCTGTATTGTCTTTTTAAAGTCCACAACACATTCTATTTAAAATAAGTGTAAAAAAGAAAAACATTTCTCATGGAAACTAGGNTTTAAAATAAGTGTAAAAAAAGAAAAACATTTCTCAAGGAAACTAGGGAAATTTTAGGAAGTGATGTCTCTTAGCATTTACTATACACTATTTCCTTGGGTAAACCCTCCACTCGGGTGGTGAAGCAATGCCATTTATATGCAAATGAAAATATTTACACTACGAGTAGTAACACTAACTAGCAACTTGAAACAAAGATATTCAGCCAGGCAATCACTGTATTAATTAACATTATAAACCTCTAACGCTATATTTTTCCTGCTGCGTTTCCTGACTACATATAATTAACAGCATAAAAATATTAAGTTATACAATATTTCTTAAACTTTGTTTTACACGAATATAACAAAGTAAGTATGGGATGTACCAATATAAACATAAATAAATTAAAACAATTCATATAATTAGAATACAATAAATATAGCTTGATTAATACACTATTTCTTTAAGTTTCATAATAAACCAATTTTTACTATTTACGTCACGATTGCACAGAACGGCCTAGTATTACAAACGAAGATAAACGTTTTAGCACAGTCTTGTAAGATAAGTATCACAATTGTCTTCTTCCTCGCACTCTTCGCATTTCTTTCATAAATCGTACTCAACTCTCACGAGTTACCGATTTCAAAAAGTTTTCTCATATCACACATGACGAAAACTTGCTTCGCACTTCACGAAAATACTTTAGGGCGTTGTCACTTTTTGTCACTTTGGATAGGCAGCGTTCCTGTTCATGGAAATTAACACCAGCAGTCTAATCTCCGTAAGGCGATCCAAATTCTTTCCTCTACACTCGCCAATAACGTCTTTACATATGTTGCAATAATTAATGCAACGCGAAATGAAATAACCAGAACTCATTGCACGAGCTAAGTCTGAAAACTAACCTCTTTGGAATATCATAACAAGAAGTTGGAATGAAGGTGGGAAAACTGATCCATCCTTAGAAAAAATATTTTAAGGAGAGGTAAAACCTACGAGGTCTGGCAGAATTCGCCTTTCTGGGTATGTGAAGTATAGTTATATTGTCTTTAAAAACGGTTATAGCTCGCAACCGCTCGAAATTAGGCAGAGGAAATAATTCCAGAATTCTTACCAGCACGCCGCTACTTGTTATCACCACAGACCTGCCCTATGCAAACAAAACAATATAAATAAATTGTTTAATTATGGTACGCTAAGAATACTCTAAAAAAAAACGGTTTGAGAGCTGAGTTTAAAACTGTATTATTAAGTTTATTTTACGTAATTTTCACATATACACATGTATACGTAATGTAGTTCTCATATTCAGAAATATTGAGGTTCATTTTTAAAATAATTTATGCTTACAGAGGGCCACAGTTTTGTTTCGTAACGGTATTGAAATATTTCAAAACGTAATTTTTTTTCCGTAGAAATTAACAATAAAAACTGAAAATTCCCAGTAAAAGAAGTTTAAAAATGGGAACAGCAGAAGTTTTTGGTTTCTCATCGAAGGACAAATTTTTACTACAGAACAGAGTTTGCGTTTTCAAGCGGAATGATATTTCCCAGCGTCGGATAAAATTAGCTCCAGGATTCAGGACGTCGTCTGCAGAATGCGTTTATAATTACCTACGTCAGCTTAAAAGTTTGTTCGTAGTTTACAACACACGAATTAATGTGCTCCAGTTATTACAAGTAGGTACGACAGATTTCCACGTGCGTGCGTTAAAGCGGAAAATTTTTTCTTGATCATAATTCCTTGATGTGGCCTAGTTTGACGAGCAGTCGTAGGGACCCGGGCAAGAGAGGGATATTCGTGCGTTGCTGACAGTTCGCTTGACCCGTGCAAAGAGCAGTGGGCGAGCCTCAAGCAGGCGGAAGTGGGATGCCAGTCGGCGCAAGATGACGTCGGAGTGTTCACGGGTAGAAATTCTGGAGGGCGTCGGCGTAGAGCGAGTTGTAGGAGTCGCGCAGCACGAAGATGTCGGAGGGGCGGCCGTTGAAGACGTAGGGGCCCTTGTCGAGGTTGACGACGGCCGACTGCTGCTCCGGGTCGTCGACGATGGGTGGGGGCGTGGTGGTGGTGGTCGGGGGCTGGTAGCCGCCCGGCGACGACCACTGGTAGATGCTCGAGGGCTTGCCGTTGGCCAGGAAGTTGAGCGGCAGGCTGAGGAAGGGGTTGACAGCCGGCTGCTGCTGCTGCTGCTGCTGTTGGCTGACGTAGCCCAGCCCGGGGACGTACACGTACGGAGACGGTGGCAGGCGGATGTAGTATATGGGGGAGTCGGGGAAGAGCGGCTCCTTGGCGCCCAGGAGAGGTTCGTTCCTCGCCTCCTGCTG
>NQII01002058.1:167626-182897 GCA_002778355.1 Clitarchus hookeri
CGCGCCTGGTCGTAGAAGTCTCCGTCGCCGACGAAGGGTGGCAGCAGGTACTGGAAGTACTCGAGGGTCTTGTCGCCGCGGGGGCCGGGGGACGTCTTGGGCGGCGTCTTGGCGGGCAGGAGGGGCGCCGCGCGCGACAGCGAGACCGCGCACAGCAGCAGCAACACCGCCGAGTGGAGAGTCATGGCGCTGCAACAACGACAACGGCGGTACAGTTTATCTGCCCTCAGCCAGCAAACACACTCGCTCTCATTCATATACCTAGTCTATAGTCCATTCCGGTTACTTCCAACGTTCATGGAGCCCTGCTAAAGTTCTACTTCCAGGATATTCCATCTAATTCAAACAAATCTTTTTAAAATTACGTCAGAGTGCCAACGCACCGCATTCGTGCCCACCAAGTGTAATAAAATTTTGCATGAGAACTATTTATTATCAGGCATTACCAACACACCTATTTTCTCTCTGTCTGTATTCACATTAGTTATAAATGAAATACTGTTATACATACATAAAATATAAGTTAAAGTTCAATTTAACCCCAAAATAAGGCAGTTTTATGTTATCACAAGTATAAAATCCTTCTGATGTATGCCATATATGGGAAGCAACCAAACACGTCATGCATTGTGTGTTTTTTCTAAGGTTTTATTCAAAAAGTGTGAATAAACCGCGAGTAGACTATATTCGCACATCGTCACACTTTTGTAATATTAACATTTGATAAACCACCCAATGTATGACGTGATTAGTTGTTTACTAAATATGTATTGTATCACAACCGTATTACAGTTATGTTAACATAAAATTATCGTATTGTTGTTTAAATTGAACTTTAAATTATGTTTTTATTTGAGTATTTTAATATTTCGTTTAAAATTGACACGAACAGTAATAAACAGAACATAGGCGTTTTAGTAATACCTTTAGTAAGAAATAGTTCCCATGCAAAATATTATTACACTTAGTGCGCACAAATGCCATGCGTNTTTTAGTAATACCTTTAGTAAGAAATAGTTCCCATGCAAAATATTATTACACTTAGTGCGCACAAATGCCATGCGTTGTCCCTTTAGTATCTAGGAATTAGTTAAGCTTTGTTTGCATGAGGCGGGGCAATAGCGTGAAAGAAGAACTTCAGCCCGGCTTCACAAATGTTGGAAGTAACCGTGAATGGACTATATCAATTAAACAAGCATACAAAGATGGACACATATCCATTATTATATTTTCTCCTCCGCGTTAAACACGGTCGGATCAGTGGTTTAGTGAATTTCCACATTTTATGACTTACCAACGATTTTAGCACACATGATTGTCATTTTAGCACACGTGATATTGTAAAGTAGTGCCGTGCATTGGGAGAAAACACCCGGTTTCACAGAACAAATGACATTCTCTAAGACGTAATTAATTCAAGTAATATGCAGATGCCACCTTTATGATCTTGAAATATTCTGGTTTTCAAGATTTAATAAACTAATGGTACATTATTAATGTGCACAGCTGATCTATGAATAAAATATTTATATCCCCGAAGAGGAAGAACTCCTTTTAACTCAACTGTTGAAGAAAAGAATGTCCAATGGCGTATAGTAATAATATTAGCTTGAATAATGAATGTTTCAAGGGGCTATTAGGATAATTAGTATTATGTTTGGCACATTAATGTAAATGCCAACAATCCACAATATGCGCCTGACGTAAGCCTATCTAAAGTATTGTTTTTAATGCTAGCGTACAATAAAAATGAACAAATTTACCATAACCAAGCATGTTGCTAACCCGAAAATTCAGAAAAAAAAAAAAGACAACTACGAAACGTAGCCTATTATTAAGTGTAGGCGACCATAGCATGCGTTGGTCAAGGCACGNTTTTAGTAATACCTTTAGTAAGAAATAGTTCCCATGCAAAATATTATTACACTTAGTGCGCACAAATGCCATGCGCTGTCCCTTTAGTATCTAGGAATTAGTTAAGCTTTGTTTGCATGAGGCGGAGCAATAGCGTGAAAGAAGAACTTCAACACGGCTTCACAAATGTTGGAAGTAACCGTGAATGGACTATATCAATTAAACAAGCATACAAAGGTGGAAACATATCCATTATTATATTTTCTCCTCCGCGTTAAACACGGTCGGATCAGTGGTTTAGTGAATTTCCACATTTTATGACTTACCAACGATTTTAGCACACATGATTGTCATTTTAGCACACGTGATATTGTAAAGTAGTGCCGTGCATTGGGAGAAAACACCCGGTTTCACAGAACAAATGACATTCTCTAAGACGTAATTAATTCAAGTAATATGCAGATGCCACCTTTATGATCTTGAAATATTCTGGTTTTCAAGATTTAATAAACTAATGGTACATTATTAATGTGCACAGCTGATCTATGAATAAAATATTTATATCCCCGAAGAGGAAGAACTCCTTTTAACTCAACTGTTGAAGAAAAGAATGTCCAATGGCGTATAGTAATAATATTAGCTTGAATAATGAATGTTTCAAGGGGCTATTAGGATAATTAGTATTATGTTTGGCACATTAATGTAAATGCCAACAATCCACAATATGCGCCTGACGTAAGCCTATCTAAAGTATTGTTTTTAATGCTAGCGTACAATAAAAATGAACAAATTTACCATAACCAAGCATGTTGCTAACCCGAAAATTCAGAAAAAAAAAAAGACAACTACGAAACGTAGCCTATTATTAAGTGTAGGCGACCATAGCATGCGTTGGTCAAGGCACGCACTATGTTTCACAATTAAAACGGCATTTGAAAAGTTGCACCATCTAGGAAATATAGGTGAATGATACGAGCGTACTGATATGGAACATATCCGTCATAATTCCTTGGCATAAAAACTATTTATTTGAACGGTGCTAATTAATTGGGTGCGCTAGAGATGAGCCGTAGATAACATCAGAGAAAGTAAGGAACTCTGTTACGATTATTCATAACATTTTATTCAGCGGGTTTTCAACATTAACTGAAGTTTATTACACTCTACAATTTAAGAGTGCCTCCGCATGCACTTCGGTTAAATGAAAGCAATCTAATCTCTGTGGGAATAGCTGAAGAGAGCCATACAAATAGTGAAAGGTGACGATAATTTCAAATGTGACATTGTATGGAAAGAGTGAGTCACTGCTTAGCAAAATGTAATGTTAAACGTTCATAATTGCGGATTTCCATTTCCGTTCTGCACAAATGCTGTGAAATTGCTTTATAAGAACTTTACGAATACTCCTTATACTATTATATTTGTATAATAACTGTGATTTTTTAAGAAATAAGGATATTTTCATTGAAATTCGTGCGGTCGAAAATAGTATTGCATTGTCTGCGTCACGTTATCCAACTATAAGACCACATATCATTAAGGAAATAAAACAGTATTTATAAAAGGAATAAGTAAGGCATATTTCATAATTTATATAAGAAATGCGTTATTTTAGACAAATGTTTGGCTTTCACTGTGCTAAACAAAATTCGTGGTTTAAATTAAGTCAAATAACAATATATTTTGGAATGACTGACGGTAAAAAATTGTGTATTTTGAAAACGAAAAAACATGCTGCAAAAAAAAAATACCCCAAAATATTTTCAAGCAGTCTTTTTCATGTAGGTTGTGATCCGACACTAGGAAGGAACACTGTAGAGAGATTTGAGCAACCCTTAACAGCGAGGTCTTGAAAGCCAACGAGGGTGAAATGAGGTGAGAAAGGAGCAGCGCCGGAATACAAGGGCGGGGGAAGCAGGATATCCCCGAGAAAACCCGCCGACCAGATGCATCGTCCGGCACGATTCGCACTTGCGAAAATCCGGGAGTGGCCTGGCCGGGGATCGAACCCGGTTTGCCTTGGTGGGAGGCGAGCAGGCTAACCGCTCAGCCACCGCGGCCCCACTGTCTATAAAAGCCGGCGCTTTAAGGAAATTCGGATGGGAGGTTCCGTAACCGCGCGAACGAGATGAGTCGTGTGTAAAAAGCGTCGACTTTTTATTGCGAAATAAAATTCAGTTTGCGGTCAGGCGCCAGCGAGTTGAGGAAAGGGAAACACAGCCGTAGAAAGTGCACTCGGCGTAGACAGAATCTCCCGGTTACGTCGAGACCCGACTACTGTGGTTTGGCCGGAGGAAGGCCGTGGAAAAAAAAGGGCTGGTGGGGGTAGAGGTGTGTTCCCTTTGTCCCGCAGCGGGCAGCCTGCGGTCAACCGACAAGTACCATTACGCTTTCTTGCCGAGCTGCGGCGCTGAGGTGTGAACGAACGACGCCCCTCGGAAACGTGCTGCGACCTTGCCAAGGTCGCCGAAGACCCAGTAGACAGTGACGTGACTCGCGGCAGCCTGTGGCGACAGTGACGTGAAAGGGACATACGTCTAGCGTGATCAGATGCACCCTGGATTTTTTTTTTTAAGTTTCAGAGAGAGGTGACGCAATCTGGAGGACGTGAGTTCGAATCCCGGTCCGGCCATCTTGATTTAGGCTTTCCGTGTGTTGAGTTGAGTTGAGAGATCGGCGCGGCTCTTAAATCTGTTGAAGTGCTCAAAAATATTTTCATAACAGTTTTATAAAAATGCCAAATCAGTTTTAAAAACTACTTTTAATTACTTTTTAAATATAATTAAAACCATTTTAACTTTAAATTTTGTGCCAAACAAATTTCAAAAAGTTATACCAGCACAATGTTTTATTTCAGCAGAAGTGTTTCTTGGAGTCCTAGGAACAGCACGAATAAACGTCTTGAACGTCGGGCATTTTGTTCGCCTTCAGTAAGGGTTTTATTTCTGAATATTTTGGATTTAAATTTTATCTTAAAACTTAAAATTAAATTGTGGTCGAACCAGACAAAGAATGTCTATGATATTTCTTTATCTTATTCTAATTACATCAACACTTAATTTAAAACTGTAACGAAACATGTTAATTATGCAAAATTTTAAAATTTGTGTGACAAAACATATGCAGAATGAGTCGGGACGTAGTGCGTTAATTTCGGGAGGTTATTACTTGCGAGAAACAAAGCAGATATGTATTTGGGCATTTGTCAATAAAGTGAGTAATGTGGCCGCCACGTGCCACTGAAAATAGATTTTCAAATTAAACTTCGTCAAATATTTCCGAAACCATTTGCGACTAAGCAACACAATTTCGAACAGTGTTACAGGAAAGTGGTATCGTTCTGTTTTGGCCGTTACTTTCGAAACACTGATATGTAATGCTCGTTTGCATACGGTATGTTCATGTGAATGTGAGAAACAACAACAAAGGTCGTCTTGTCGGCACTCACTAAGGCTAACAGTTTTCGCGATATGAGCATTTGTACGTTTAAAACTGTGCGTAAAAATGCCTTATGAGTATGCAAACTGACGTACAATGTAGCATAAGAATCAGGCGTTGTCCACACGTAGGCACAGGCAGGCATGACGCCAGGCTGTATGTTAAGTATTTATTACCATCCGTAGTATTGTGCAGGTAGATGAACCATGTCCTCAGTGTCGCATGACAGCGCTTCCCCTCTGTGGCAACTTATCGACATTCATTCCAAATCACTAGCAAGGCATGTCCCGCCGACCAGCATCATCGTGCGGTACGATTCCCACTTGCGAAAATCCAGGAGTGCCCCGACCGGGGATTGACCCGGTTTGCCTTGGTGGCAGGCGAGCAGTCTAACCGCTCAGCCACCGTGGCCCCGGTTTTCAATGGTTCCCCTAAATCACTTCAGGTGAGTGCTGGGATTGTACCTCACTACAGGCCGCGGCCGATTCATTTCTGTTTCTTCCTTCTCTGAGCAACTTTCTTCGTATCTAATAACATTTATCATGCCATGTTTTTTCAAAAGTTTGCCTGATTTTTGAGCTTTACTGTGTTAATTTAAAGGTGTAAATAATATGCAATTTACCAGTCAAAGTCTGAGTTGTTATATTGGCAGTAAACGCAAAGAAAACTGCATTCATGTCCCATGTGCAAAAATAAAATAATTTAGACTGCGAAACGCGCGATGGCTCTTCTGAGACCAGTATATCCTACTTTTAAAATATTAAATAATCAGTTTTGATAATGTTTTGTCATATTTTCTATTTGTGGACGTTATTTAGCTTTCTGAAAATGTTGTTTCACGGCAAGTGCATTAGATGTTATAACACGATACCTTTGCGCCTTAATTGTCCCATTTTTTACATGACTTGGCATCTTTTTGTGACCCAGAAGCGGTAGAGTTACGACTTTCGAAAGGCAACTGTGTAAAATAGTTTTATCTGCAAGCTGGCATTTTATACGTTATATTACGCTTTCCAATAAAAACAATTAATTTCAATACAAAATTTTAGTTGAGGTTATCTTTTGGCGTCACAGAAGCAGCATGATGGAAAAATTATTATATCGTCTCGTGAAGTCACCTACATCTGTGTTAAAGTTTATCACATGAGAAATTTGTCGACAGGATAACCACATATTCCGTTTCAAATTAATAATAAAATTGATATCCCAAACCAGAAACATTACAAAAACTACAAACTTCCGATATTACGCTGACGTTTGTGAGAAATGCAACACCTAGATGGATACAAGAAGGATACATTTGACTGAAATGAACTTAATACCACAGATTAGGTGCAGGACAATATACAATTGATTAGGATTACAGAACTGTACATTATATCTGTCCTAGCGATTTCAGTATGGTGTGAAGCTCCCACGTATTGCAACCAGAGTCCTAAACGTCGTGGCACGGAATCAAAGAGGACCTGGATATGTTCCTGGGGAATCTCCCTCCACGTGGTTTGTATGCGAGTCCACAAAGCATCGACAGTGGTTAATGGAGGTCCGTGACGAACAAGTCGCCAACCAACCATATCCCAGATACGTTCGATGGGCAACATATCAGGCGAACATGCAGGCCACGGAAGCAGTGGTACCCGTCGTTTATTGAAGATGGCTTGCACATTCCTCTAATGTGGCCGGGCATTATTCTGCTTAAATATGGTGCGTGGAGTCACCTGAAGAAGGGGCAGAACCTCGGACTCTATAACCTCCCTGATATAGCGGTGCTGTTCATATTGCCCTCAATACGTAGGAGTTGAGATCGCATGTTGTATACACTTGTCGCTCCACAATGCAGGCTGCCAGATTGCGGTCACCACGGTATGCGACCATCACTGTAGGATAGGTAGAAGCACTGAAAGCTAGGGATGTTCAAAATATATCGGTGTATCGAAATTACGATATAATTTTAACGATATATCGATATAAATAGTCACTATATTTGAACGATATTTTATCGAAATCAACATCTCTTTCCAGGTATCGGAAATAAATATTTTTAAAATACTCTTAATAAGTTCTGTTTTGAATACAAAAACTGAATTAAAAAATTACTTTGTTTACTTTGGCAAAATGCACCACAAACAGGCACCACATGTTTCTGCAATGCGTCGTGTCGTCAATGTTCAATAGTCAAAGCAATTTTACGTTTGTAAAGTCCTTTAATACATAACATATCGGATTCCGATGTACCGAAAATCAATATTTTTCTTTCCATATATCGTTTAGTAAAACGACACTTTTATAAATAACTAATATAAATAATATCGATATTTTTGTCCGATATAAACATCCCTACTGCGAACCGCATGGGTGTTGACGAACTCGAGTTCTGGCGGGGACAGGCTGCAGACATCAGCGGTCCGGTCACCTTGCCGAGTGAGTGCGACCTCTCAGCGAGTCTTGTGGCTCCCGCCCACCTGGAGCTATTTTCCGCCTTTGAGACCGAGAAGCGCGGGAGCGATAAGAGCAACACTGCCACTCGCATCAAGTGCCCCATCGCCGCTAAGCGCAAGGCTCTGAACTGGCGTGTAGTGGCATCGTCGCTCTGCGTGCACCTATGGGACTTTCAGCTGTGACCCTGCTATTTTATTAATGGGAAGTCTGCAGGAAGGTTCAATACAGGGCCCTTGAGTAGATTTGTGTGTATCTGGCGTGTGTATATTTTGAGATACAGCACTTTGAAAAAACAATTTTTATCCATTTTCGAGTATTTTGAAATGGTGTTTGTAATGCACGTTTTGAAAGCCTTCAACAGTCGCCTCGTCTGAAGTGTGTGTTCTTTTCGTAGATCAGCACGTTGGACGCATGTTTACTAGTTTCGTTGAAAAACGTGTCTCAAACACACTGCAACGGAGTTCAAGAGCCCAGGTAGGCCACCGGAAGACCCCTGCGGTGAGCGAGAGCCATCGGGTCAGAGGCCCTGCAACGGGCAAGCGCAGAGCTGTGTGCAGAGGGAAGGGAAACAACGCCGATGCCAATCTGCGCCGTAACGGCACAGCGGTGCTCGTCATCACACGCCCTCGCGGCGCAGGACCCTGCAACTACGGCCGCCGTCTGTCGTGGTTAGAGGCTCGTTCCGAGCAGTCCTCGAGTTATTCCTTCCATCCTTCCACTCTTACTCGACACGCCCCGGTAATGAACACCCTCAACGCCGCAGACACGCTTGTTCGAAGCAAACCCACCTCGAAAATGACCACCAATAAAGGTAACAGACAATGGGTAGAATGGCCCCTGCTCGACTATACAGAAGTGTGATGTATAATCTGTTAACAATAACATGAATTTAGCAACTATTTTATCAACCGCGGAAGTGTGTCGAAGACAAATATCGATATCTCGATAGTAGTGTAATTTGGAGAAGTCGGACATAAGTGCACGGGGCGCAGGCACCAAGCGCCGACCGAAGCCATCTTTAATTTTCCTTTTTTCCCTTTAAATCGGCTATTTTTCACTTAAAATTTCCCTTTTTTTCCTTAGAATTTTCCTTTTTTCCCTTAAAAGCACCGAGGCCCTCATTTGAAAAGAATGAGCCTCTTTTTTGCAAAAACGAGTCATTGGAAGCATTTGGGGGGCTCGGTTTTTACCTGTCGAAACCAAAAATATTTAAAAATAATGCCCGAATATCCTAAAAACTTCAATAATAAATAAGAAATTTAAAAAAAACTAAAAATTATTTTAAGAAATTATTTAAGATGTATTGTTGGAGGCCAGGGGTTCGATGACAGGTGGATCGACTAAGCTCCTGACCCAACCAGCTCTCGCCAGGTAAGCCAGTATCCATATAGTTCACCATTTTGTATGTCGATAACCTTGACCTTGACCCCTGTGACTTTTGACCTTAAAAAACCAAAACATAAAAAAAATTGAAAAAATTGAAAACTAATTAAAAACCGAGGTAAAAATTACACTGACGTTACCCAATTGCCACCTTGGATTCAGGTGATCTTGACCTAGACCCAAGACCTTACCCTTGGATGACTTTGAACCAAATAACTCGCAACATTGTTTTAAAAAGTTCCAAAACAATTATAAAATTGCTTAAAATTATTTTAAAAATACAAATATTTTATTTATAATTTATTAAAACATTTATTAAAAAAAAGAATTTCGAATTTTTTGGCTTAGAGGGGATGGGGGACTGGAACCTACCCGCTTCCATGATATGACGTCACCCAACATCAATATTGAATACAAGTGACCTTTAACTTGATCTTTGACCTTAACCCTGTGACCTTGTATGGCCTTAACGCCAAAAATTACAAAATTCTCTAAAAAATAAAAATTTAAATCATTTATAAATTATAAATAAATATAAACTATTATTATTACAAAACTTTATTTAAAAAACTTGCATTTTCGTCCAGTAGGCGACTGACCCTCACCAATTATTATCATTGGTTAATTTATTATTCCATGTCAGCCATCTGGGATTTCATTTGTTTACGCTACCAAACAAGCCTGCGTAACAAACATTTTCTCATACTCTGTCGTGCCATGTTCACCATCTCTAATTTTTTTTTTTTTTTTTTAGTTACCTTCCTTTGATTCCCTGTCATCCCTACTTGATTTAGCCACATGCCATGATGTTAGATTTGATTCATTCTCTGTCGTTCCACCTCGATTTAGTAGCCTGCTGATTACTCGATCTCCTTGAACCACCATATTGGAAATCATTGATTATAACATATGATCTGGTCCTTTAACCATCAATATTTTCCATTTAGTTCGTCATTTGTGTTTACTAGAAACATAACGGTGGTGTATTAGAGCAGGACCGGGCATGTAGACATATCTGTGGGACCTCTCTTCGCCATATACTGCACTGAAGCAGATCTGGCCAGACTTGACTCAAACTTCACCCTTCCCTCCCTCGATGTCTCAGGGTCAAATTGATAACACTTCAACAGCTTACTTCCAAGTCTGCTACATCCAACTTGCTTTGAATGTACGTATTACAATATTAATCTACTCTTTTTTTTTGTACGCTTCAGCAACTACCTTTGCTACATTATCAATGATTATGCACATTTAGTGATCGGCCTAAACAAGAAATCTTGAAGTATTAACTTTCAAATCATCATATTTTACCCACATCATTTTATTTATTTTCATTATCATGATAACTTAAAGTATCGGCTTGTAGTGGCAGATATGAACACCAAGGCTACCATATTACCTATATCAGCGACGTAGGCATGCTAAGATAAGGTAAATCAGCACTAGCGAGAAATAAAACACTTTTTTTTATTCATTGAAAACATATATATTTTTTACGTACATCAGACTATAAACATAAAATAAAAACAGAATCCTCACATTCTCCATACTAAACATGCAGTCTCTTTCCAGCAACAAGCTCACTTTTCACATAATTAATATAGTCTGCGTATACGCAGTTCGAGACATCTACGCTAGCAAGCTCCATCCAGAACCCTTAGCAAAATATTCTTCTTCTTCACGACAAAGTTTCTCTTTCAAGGCCCCCACAGTCTCTGGAATGCTATCTACTTTGTACAATGCTTAATTTGCAGTCTTGAATGCCCGCCAGCTGATTTCTTTATCCAAAGGTTGAGGCTTTTCATAGGTACACTCCAGCCAAACATTATATTTTATGGAACCTTCTTCGACTTCTTCTGTTAATTGGTTGATTATCCTTTGCTTAATGTGGTCCAGATATGTACATATGTCTTTCGTACCAACAAAGTTATTTCCAATTACATAATCTTTTAAAATGCCTTTGAATGCTGATTTTTCTAGGTAGAATCCATTCGATGTGGTATCGCCAATAGCTAGTACAGGGCGTTTCTTAGCTGCAGGAGTCATGCCTGAAGAAGTCGATGGCAACACTGCTGTAGACGATCCATCCGAAGAAGTCGATGGTGCTTTCCGCGTCATACCTGAAGAAGTCGTTGACGAAGCTACTGTAGGCATGCTTCTCGAAGAAGTCGATGGCTTCGTCGGTACCATGTCCGAAGAAGTCGATGGAACTTCCATATATCCCATTAGCTTTGGGATGACCGAAGACATCACAGATACCAAATAAGACTTTGACTCAGACTCTAAGCTGCAGAAGCTAGTCGAGACAATCCACCTTTCACGTCAGCAGCTGTCAAACCTGCATTATGACGCTTATGGAAAAAACATAACTCCAAAAGTCCACTTCCTGCTTAGTAGTTATACCTTGCAAACAGAATCTGTACATATAAAAAAAAAAACATAACTCTCTTCTATACTGACGACCTTGCGACACCACGAATCATGATCCTTATTAACATTAAAAGTTCGCACTTAGAATATTACGATGCACTTCAGTAATGTTGTTGACTCAAAAATAAATCTGGCATGTCGAGGGAATTTGTTGCTGGCTACGAAATTTATGGGCGTATGACGAAAAGTACGCGGCGCAGTATGGAAGATATCGTTCGATCTTCGTGGCGGGGAACTATGTGTGTGTCTATATATATATACATACATACACACACACAGACACACACACACCACACACACCACACACCACTATTCGGTATTGTCACACTTAGGACCTCGCTTGAGCTCTGCTTGTGGAACACTGTAGGTTACGAAATATTGTGTACAACTTCAGTATTTACTCTCCACACCTTTACAAAATCATCTGAACTTCAAGGCGTCTTTATTTACAACTACGTAACTAAATTAAGAAAAACATTCGCCGGCCATATTAAATTACTGGTTTAGCAACATAAGGCTGAAAGAGAAGCAAGTTTATCCCCCCCCCCCACTCCCAAAAATTCACCATTTTTTTCCTTAGTCATTGGAGCATTATGATTGGGGGAATTCTACATATAATTAATCTGTAAATATTGGTATAGTTTAAATAAAAATGCATACCGTTCTAAACGAAAACGAGTTCTGTATTAGTTTGTACGTTCTCAACGAATATACAAGTGGAAGGATGCGAGCGAAATTATGGTTTGCTTTACCATCACTTTAGAGTTTTTCAGTTGTTGGCAGGAGTGGATATAGGCTTTCGATTTGGGGGCGGGAAAGTTGGAAGAAGAACATTTTTTTTTTCAAGCTGTGCAGGTGTAAGTCAAGACTTTCCATTCAACGCATGGGAGGGGACATTATCGCATCATAATTTTAGGAGACAATATTAAATTAATAAAATAAAATCCGTATTTTAATATATTTTGATATTATTTAATTTCATCATTAAAACATTTACAAGACGGTTTCATATCACACTACCAGAATAAGCACTTATGTTTGCGCTCTTGCAAGTGTAACGACAGTGAAAATTTAGTAATTGTAACTCTTTTATATTGATTGATTTCTTAATTTTGTAATACTGTCCACTGCCTAGTTAAGTGAACGGTCATTCAAGTAAAACTTTAAGGAAATTACAAATACCTTCAAAATCAGTATTTGCGCGTGATTCAGTAACCAAAGTTTCTACGGATACGATTTTTTTTTCCCGTGAAAGGTAAAAAACTATTACAGCCACCACTTTTTACTATTTATACTGTGAAATATATTCAAACACAAAAATTGCGAAAATGGTTAAAAACAGCATTTGTAGGGTTTTCCTGCACCGTTCCCTTTCAGGAAATGAATAAAGTCTGCCGCTTTGCATCACCGGAGCAAGCTCTTCAGCGCGGGGGTATTATAGTACAAGCCTGGGGAGGGCTATTGTCCGCCCAGTTGTCTTTCATTTGAAACGCGGTGGAAAACAGAGGCTAGCTCCCTCCCCCCCCCTCCCTCCAGAACCATAAAATTGTCTTCCTGAGCCTGGTTCGCGTGATTTTAGGAAATGAATAAAGTACGATCAACAGCGCCAGCTTTATAAATATACGGAACTGCGTGAATTTCACTTTTCAGTAATGTCAAAAAAAAAGTCTGAATTAATGTACATTTATAAATCAATATTTACAAATGATTGATCGAGTAATTGCAGAGAACTTTACAATAAATTAAGTGACGTTTAAAAAAAAAATTTAATGAATCGGAACATTATCAAGTCGGTCGTCGGAAAACTATAGCAACAATTAAACGACTATCTAAAAGAAACTGAACGAACTCTTGTGCCAAAAAAAATAACCCGTATAAAAATGTTATCGTAAAAATTGTCTCGAGAAATTACGTAGCCTACTGAACATATGTGATTTATATCTCTATCATCTTTGCTGTCAGGTCTGTACCGAGATCTTTGGCAGTGCTCGAATCTTCGCCGCTGGCGCTCGCCTCGGGGAGACGGTACTTTGAGGATCTAGGCATTCCCCGCTTTGTTACGTCGCTACTAGCGTTACCTTGCGGAAGAATTTGAACTTCCATTGAAAGGTTTAAAGAAACAACACGCAGACGCCGCTAACAGCGCTACTCATGTTAAGGTTTATTCTACTGGGGAAACTCAATGCTTTAAAGTTGAGCAACTAAAATTTTTCGTCACTATGTAAGCGCTAGTGTTGCATTATGTACCGGGTTTTTTCTATTTTCTACGTTATAAAACAAAATGATTGCAATAATCGTAAAACAAATATATAATAAAAATAACTAAGCGAAATCTTTCTTTTTTATTATTCACATAGCTTAAAATTTTAATTAAAAGTGACCACTTTGGAACACTAGCGCTTACTTAGCGGCGGAAATTTTCCCTATGCCAAACTATCCCATAAAAAAAGTAGTTTTGTTCCAAACCTGAGTAGAATTAACCTTACTCAGGTACACAATACATGGTAAATTAAAATTACTTGTGCGAAGCAATGGCGGGTACAACCAAATAGATACTGAGGAATTTTTACTCTTTTCTCAGGCCGTGCTCCGTTAGCTGCATAAACGCGGTTGCTAAAAAACCTGCACGACGTCGTTCTGTTTTTAAGTACATTCTCCACTGCACAAGAGAAGGGAACAACTGCCGCTACGCACGCTTATTTCTCCATGTTGGAAGATGGAAGGAATAGGCAACATGCAAATTTCGCATATATGATTGAAAATTATACGAATAAATTTGCATATGCATATGAAAATTAAAATGCACCGTTTGTCGAATAAAAATCAGTTTTGACAAAGTTATTTTGGTATTAAAAGTGTAACTTTCTCGGATGCTGTCACGTGAATGCGGAACGCTCTCTCGTTGGTTTGACGTCACTAGTCATACGCCTGCAGCCGGCCCCGGCACGTTACGAACACGCAGCACTAAAATGGAAGGCAACTTTGTGAAAGCGCAGTCGGACAATCTGCCACGAGTAGATACCGATATGGTGCTNAACACGCAGCACTAAAATGGAAGGCAACTTTGTGAAAGCGCAGTCGGACAATCTGCCACGAGTAGATACCGATATGGTGCTTGATTACTTCAATTCCCATTGTTTTGTGGAACCTTAAATAAGAGGTGCAAAATTACAAAGCTAAGAACGTTTCGCATGTCGCACAGTCGTGATCTTCAAAGCGACAGTAGGCCTACATCACATGTTAAAACTGATTTGTTTGTACCTTTTATTGATGTACGTATTATTATCATCTGTGTTTATGTTTACGATTGCTAATAATCAAAGCTGGAAATTAAAATATGGAATAGGTATTACATTCACAAGAATAACTAAATTGTANTTACGATTGCTAATAATCAAAGCTGGAAATTAAAATATGGAATAGGTATTACATTCACAAGAATAACTAAATTGTTATGAAGGCGACTGCAGTGAGCGTACTGTGTTGTCGGGTGCCATGCTTAACGTCCGTGATAAATTTAACTACACTATTTAGAAATAAAACGTAATGTTGAGAAAGGAGGTTACAAATATTTCCGGATTATAAACCACGTTTCAGTATTCACAACACACTTTTTCGCTTTAGAAATGCCAGGTAATGAGCAGTATGGTCACAGTGGGCGTAAAGCTAGCACGCTTTCTCGGTTTCGGTTTAAGGTTTCATGTTCGCGGTGCCGATTCTGTCTCGC
>NQII01002058.1:182995-250904 GCA_002778355.1 Clitarchus hookeri
CGACACTGACAATTTCGAGGTCAACGAGACGGGTAATGAGGTGGCGAATTTTAATATTATACAGGAATTCCCCGAATGTTTTGTACATCCCCGAGAGGCTCAAGCTAGTGATGTTTGGTGTAGGCGAGTGAAGGCGGATTTGGCGGTGGTTGCAGCGCTTCCATATGTAGAAAGTGATGGCGTACTGTATTTCACGGGAAAGAATGGTCGTGCTAAGAAAATAGTCGTTCCCGAGTCTTTGAGGTATTTTGTCGACTCTATTTGGTGGCCACTTAGGTGTTAGCAAGACATTCCAGAAAATTGCCTTACATTTTGCTTGGCCTTCATTAAAGGGAGAGATGGTTCTACGTACGTAAGGTCNTTACGATTGCTAATAATCAAAGCTGGAAATTAAAATATGGAATAGGTATTACATTCACAAGAATAACTAAATTGTAATGAAGGCGACTGCAGTGAGCGTACTGTGTTGTCGGGTGCCATGCTTGAGGTCCGTGATAAATTTAACTACATTATTTAGAAATAAAACGTAATGTTGAGAAAGAAGGTTACATATATTTCCGGATTATAAACCACGTTTCAGTATTCACAACATACTTTTTCGCTTTAAAAATGCCAGGCAATGAGCAGTATGGTCACAGTGGGCGTAAAGTTAGCACGCTTTCTCGGTTTCGGTTTAAGGTTTCATGTTCGCGGTACCGATTCTGTCTCGCGTATGTACGACACTGACAATTTTGAGGTCAAGGAGACGGGTAATGAGATGGCGAATTTTAATATTATACAGGAATTCCCCGAATGTTTTGTACATCTCCGAGAGGCTCAAGCTAGTGATGTTTGGTGTAGGCGAGTGAAGGCTGATTTGGCGGCTGGTGCAGCGCTTCCATATGTAGAAAGTAATGGTCGTGCCCGAGTATTTGAGGCCGATGATACTTCGGTATTTCGTCGACTCTATTTGGTGGCCACTTAGGTCTTACTAAGACATTCCAGAAAATTGCCTTACATTTTGCTTGGCCTTCATTAAAGGGAGAGATGGTTCTACGTACGTAAGGTCNAAGACATTCCAGAAAATTGCCTTACATTTTGCTTGGCCTTCATTAAAGGGAGAGATGGTTCTACGTACGTAAGGTCGTGCGATGACTGGCAAAAGTGTAAACAGGCCCAACAAACGAACGTGGGTCATTCAGTGGTTCAAATTGCCCAGGGTCCTTGGCATGTTGTACAGTTAGATATTTTTAGGCCGTTAGCACCGTCGAAGAAGGGCAATATTTGTATTTTGGTATTGTTGGACAACTGTACTAAGTTTGTTGTTCTTTTACGTCTTTGTAACATGAAAGCACCTAGTATTGTTAAGGCCTTGTCTGATCAGGTTTGGAAGGTATTTGGTGTGCCTGCAGAGGTAGTTACTGATAATGCTAGTTATTTCAGTCATATGTGTTTAAAGATATGTGTTTAAGCTGAGCTATTAAGTATTTTTCTTCTATTTATTATTACCCAAAGGGAATCCAGGTTGGGAGATTTAATAAAAATTGAAAGACTGGTATAACTATCTATTATAATCAAGAGCAAGCGAACTGGGATAAACATTAAAATGTTTATTAATTTAGGATTTAATAGCGCGTTGCATGATTCTACTAGGGTTTCTCCATCTATTCTCTTTCTTGGTCGCCATCTTAATCATCCACTCCTCAACGTCTGGAATATCCCTCCTTTTCTCGGCCCTCTCAGTGATGCCGACCGCGAACGCCCGCTGGACGTAGACCGTAGGCTCGACGCAGACAAGCGCGATGTTGCTGCCAGAATGGACCAGGCTAGAGTTCCGGTCGCGTTTAAGACAGGTGACCTGGTCCTACGCAAAAGTTATGGTGATTTGAGCAAATACATAAGTGGGAGGTTTATTCCTAAGTGCATTGGTCCCTTTATAATTAAGACATTTTTGAGGGTAAATACTGCAATTTTGGTGCACCCAGAGTCAGCTCATGCCTTTCGAAAAGCACACACGTGAGTCAGTTAAAGCCTTACGTGCAGCGTAATTAAAGTTATGTGATTAGGGAAAGATACACTTTAATTTCTTGCTGTTTGTAAGCGCATGTGTATTCCACTTCCTGTTTCCTTTTAATTTTGCTGTGATTTCTCCTCTTGCCCTGTTTTGTTTTTTTCCTTTGTTCCGCCCGAGCAGTTCCGAGCATTTCTTCGCTGCGGTCATTCCGCGCCACCTACTCCAGGAGAGATCTACTGGTTCATCGCGAGCTGATGCTGCGCGCCTGTGCAGCTGCCCGGCTGCAATTCTCTGTACACGTGTGCCCGAAAAGAGGCCTGTGTCTCAGGCGCTCGGATGATTGGTGCATCCGGACTGCCCGCCGAAGACCTACATACTCAGAAGAGATAAGGCTCACGACTGAGAATTTTTGGCGATTGAAAGATTTATGTGTTTCTCTATGGACATTGACTTCAAGATTGTGGCGTATTCTGTATTAGGTACCTGCGAATTCTCTTGCTACTCTTCAAGATTTATGCTCCAAGATTATCTTTACTTTATATTTGAGTCCTGTATCTTTCTTCTTTGTTTCTGTCAGTTGTATGAACTGTGAAGTGTTGTGTATCACGTCGAGAGACGTTTACCGGCCAGGACACTAATTCAGGGGTGGAGGTTGCGCCGCTAGCTTGCGGTTTCTACTCTGTGGCGCCATCTGCGCTGATGTTCGGCAGCGAGTTCTTGTGCGCGCTTGGCTTCCTTCTCCTGTTTACTCTCTGTGCACGTCGCTCCTTGGTTCCCCTCCTTTATTCTCCCCACGCATGCGCATTTTAGTTTCTGTTGACAGTTTGCGTCGGCGACGATTGCCAGCTGTCTATTTCCCTTCTGCACGCCTTAATGCGTACATCGTTATTGTGATGTGGGGCACTTCCTCTGGGGCGTCAAATTACGGCGAGTCATGAGTGTATGTGTCCAAGGTTGGCCTGTTTAATGGTTTTAGATTGGGTGTTTGATTAATTGTGGCGTTGCGTGTTAGTTCTGGGGCGTACTGTCGAGGAGTTTAGTTTTTCTAAATTATGTTTCGGTCGCCGTTCAAAATTTTGGTTCGGCAGTAACTTAAGCCGCTGTACGGAAGCATTTTTCAACTCGTTTTAATGCTTTGTGTTTTACTGTGGATAAGTTTTTAATGTGTTTGTTAGCCGCCCCGGTTTTTTTGCGGATTGTTTTATTTCATGAAAGAAAAACCCATGGCCCATCCAGCAACGTTTTGAGTTTGGTTCAAATACGAGTAATCAATGTGATCTTTTTTTAATATTATAAAATTGTCTGTGGTTTTACGTAGTGAGGGCTTTAACTTGAGTCCTTATGACCGCCCCTCACTTGTTTGTTTTATTTATGTTTTTAATGGAAAATGTTAAATATTGTTTGTAGCTGGAGAAACTTGCACTTCTTGAAAATTATTGTTAAATTGTGTGGTATTAATTGCTAACCTAACCGTATATTGAAGACCTCGATGTTAAGAGGCACCGACATCTCTTTACTCACTTACTTTCTTTTGTAGTTACATTAAAAATTTAACTTATTGTATACATGCTTATTTCATATTCAACATGGATTAATATAAGAGAGAAAACATTTATATTGACATTGGTTAGTAAGTAAAATATTTTATGTTGGATATTATTAAAGTACGTTTGTTTGTATTTTTTTATGAAATGTTCTGAGTACAATATTTAAGTTTTCAGAATACAAAGTTGAAATTAATAACTATTGTTATGTATAAAAAAATTTATTTTTGATTGTCTGTTCAGCGCACAAATATGGTGTGCTCACTGTAAGAAAACTTTCTTGTGAACTTCATACACTGTAATGGAAGTTTTCAATCTACATACTGTAGTGAAATAGTATCACTTATAAAGCTGCAAATATAGGAGTTTGACTCTTTCTTGTGCTAATTGTTGTAGTTGTCAAACATGTCGCCCGTAACTGTAACACGAGCCGTGAGCGGCTAAACCACAACAGAAGGAGTCTCTCCAACGGTTGGAAGGTGAGACACTGCACAATAAAGACGTCGAGAGATGGGTATGCCGATCGTCGTAATACGTCTATTGACATTAGCCTTCGACGCCATCGCTAAGGGGAAGAATTTCTTCATAAATATCTTCAAGATTTAATTAATAACCCGCCGTGGCTTAGTCAATGAGATAATAATTATAACAACATTTTAACCTTTTAATATATCTCTAAGCTCCGCCAT
This sequence comes from Clitarchus hookeri, assembly GCA_002778355.1. Classification (NCBI taxonomy): domain Eukaryota; kingdom Metazoa; phylum Arthropoda; class Insecta; order Phasmatodea; family Phasmatidae; genus Clitarchus; species Clitarchus hookeri. Next base: position 187,222 of record NQII01002058.1, read on the forward strand.
ATTTAACTAAATAAGTACTGTTTCAAATGTAACGTGTTATTTAATTTATACACCCCGTATCAAGACTTTATAATTCATTGTATCTCTGAGTACGCATTCCCTATGGGAAAAAAAACTTTGCTATTGGCTATTTCTCACTTTACGTATTCACTGATGTTTTAAATTTGCGAATCATTTATTAGAGTGTTGGTTTATCCTTGGCGTTACCTTTTGTTTACATGTGGCGGAAGTATACGTAGTGATTAGCCCGAAAGTAGAACTCTAGCATTGGACTGCACATTGAGGGGAACGATACGCAGTGGTTAGAAAGCAGAAAATACACAGGTCTATAAAAAGTGTTAAATTTGCCACGACCCAAACATAGCGAGCAATTACCCATCACACGCTCTTAAAATAACTGGTGATGAAACATTTATGTCTCCTTCTTGTTCACACCTGGGAAGCAGTTTCAGGAAGCAGCAGGCTCTTATTAGCGATTTCGCCGCGACGTATTATAGGAAGTCTGCCTTTGGCGTCCAACGACCCAGTGCCAGAGCGGAAAAACGTAATTTGGCATTTTTTTCAGACCTCTGTTAATTGGGTCAGTTAAGCGGCGTGGCTTGATCGACATAGTAACCTTTTCCGACCCTTTGGGGAAACTCCTCTGACAGAAGTAGGTTTCGTTCCGTTTCATCCGGTTGAAAAAAAAATTACAGAAGAAAACCGTGACAGTGAGATTAATTACGATCTGGGATGACTTTGAAGTACCAAATTATTTATCCGGTTCAAAAAAAAATCCTTGCTCGGAACTGCGTAATTTATACATGAATCTAGACTAGAACTGTACTTTCAATAATTCTATCAGTGTATTAGGCGTAACATCTTTTTAACACATTCTATCAGCGTATTAGGAAGACACCCTTTTTAACACTTTCGGTGCTCCTGGTAACATTATAGAGCGAAATAATCATTTTCAACTAGACTGTTGCGGAACGCCCCCATGTTTGCATGTGAAAAGTCGAACGTTTTGCTTCCGCCGTGTATTCATTTCACCATAGTGCGTTTTTCTCTTAGATTGCAGTGTGCAGTGTAATGGACATTTCATTCTCTCTTTACAATACGCAGTTTCTGTCGTTAGCGCTTTCCGTGTACCGACGTGCGCTGTTGCCTGATTAGTAACCATTTTGCAGCCTCAAAAATACGTCTTTATCGTAGCGTGCGCGCCATGCAATCAGAACAAGACGATTTCTCACAGGTTTCAGTTTTAAAGGAGCCTGTTAGCTTTGCTGACAAAAAAATCGGATTATTTAATGAGTTATTAGTGACGTAAACATATAACATTCTCTTAAGCATGTCGTTTCCTTCGCCACTCATTTGTTACTAAGCCTGCCAGTTTCGTCACAAAGCTGAAATTATCTGGCAACAGTGCACGCCATTCGCGCTGTGTACAGAAATCTAAGAGTGGGACTCTCTTATATAGTATATTCGCGGTTTCTTCACACCTATTGAATCAAACCTTTGACAAATCACCCAATTTATGAAGTGTTTAGTTATTTCATAAATATGCCATGTATCATACGCGTTTTATTCCTCCTGTTAACATAAAAGTACCTTTTTTTTCGTTAAATCGAAGTTTTGCCTATATGTATTTATAAATTGTAATATTTAATCTATAATAAAAACGAATAAAAAAAGTGAGAAAACATCTGTGTTGGTAGCGCCAAAGAAATAGTTCTAATGCTAAATATTATTACAACTGAGTGCGCACGAATTCGGTGCGTTGTCCTTTGGTATGATTTTCTAGACTTAGCTAAGCGTAGTTTGCATCAGGCGGAGGAATATTCTGAAAATAGAAATTTAGTAGGGCTTTAGAAAAGTGTGAAGGAATCGTGAATGGATTATAGTCCACACAGCAAATGCATTCGAAGGCGTAGTAGCACTCTCAATGTGAACATATAAAATAAGCGATATCAGTAGATACTCATTATCATTTTATCATCCTCAGTTATGCATTTTATGACCGAGGGGTAATTTTTTTCGGCTGGAAGACATTTTTTGTAGAAATATACTGTTCAAAAAAAAGTTTAGCGTATTCCCCGTTTGCCAACGAATACGTAATATGTATGTTTCTAGTAGGAGTGGATCGTACCTACGTTGTGTGAATCATGTAAACATTGGCGTCTTCCCCTCCAGCGACACGCGTATTGCACGTACGCAAATGCAGTATGTTCAACCGCGGGACTTACAAAAAACCGCCGCAATAGATGAATGGGCCAATTCGCCTCAGGAAATGCTTAATGATCTTGTGTTTGGCATGCCTCATCGGATACAGGCATGCCTCAGGTATCGTTGAGGTCCTACAGGTTATTACAGTTTTTTCAATGCATCTGAGTAGACCATTTTCGTTGTTATTGAAACTGATGAGATTCCTGTGTTTAAGTTGTATTTTAGTGTATGCAGTTTGTTTGTTTCATACTAGGATGATGTAAACGAGTATTGTGTTTTTTTTCCAACTTTATGTGCTATTAGGAGTAAAAAATTAAGTGCAAACTCCTTTTANCCAACTTTATGTGCTATTAGGAGTAAAAAATTAAGTGCAAACTCCTTTTATTCAATATAACAACCTGGATTATGATATATGCCAAAATTTTTGTAAGCAGTATATATTTATTGTGAGCTACTTTTGGTCACCACACTAAATAGTATGGTTGGTTAGAAGGATATANTTTAAGTTGTATTTTAGTGTATGCAGTTTGTTTGTTTCATACTAGGATGATGTAAACGAGTATTGTGTTTTTTTTTCCAACTTTATGTGCTATTAGGAGTAAAAAATTAAGTGCAAACTCCTTTTATTCAATATAACAACCTGGATTATGATATATGCCAAAATGTTTGTAAGCAGTATATATTTATTGTGAGCTACTTTTGGTCACCACACTAAATAGTATGGTTGGTTAGAAGGATATANTTTGTAAGCAGTATATATTTATTGTGAGCTACTTTTGGTCACCACACTAAATAGTATGGTTGGTTAGAAGGATATATGAGTTTCTCAAATGAGGGAGTATTAACAAATCATTGTCCTTACGGCGCGGCGTACGGGAATCATGTTGCAACTAATAAATGTACCATTTAAATTGGAGGACACTTAACTTGGTCTCTTTTTTATACTTAGTAGAGTGAGAATAGATTAAATGGTGGGATACTTATGTTTCGAACACTTTCACAAAGTAATTGATCGACGCATAGAAAATATTGTTAATATCCGTGGCGATGTAAATACGGCAGAAGAATACTTCTCAATGGACATAGGGATTAAACTATCCGAGTCTTTGAAAACTTCATGTATGCTGGAGTCACGTAGTTCCAACGAGCACGACATGGCGCGACGGAAACGCCATCAACTACACGACGATAGCATTTTCATTGCGACTGCTTGCGTTTACAGTTCGACGGTTTACACGAAGGCTACGATTCTTCGATATCATTTACAACGTGCTTACAAACTAAACTAGTTTCAAAGGCGGCGGACAGAACGAAAATTTGGAACACTTGATGCGGACGAAAAGTGCAGGTATTACGTAACAGCACTAAAATTTTTATAAATTCATTCCGGTTAAGTGCAAATAACTTGTCCCTCGCATGATGCAAAATTTCCGTCGTAGGAAAAGTTAGTCGAAAAATTTCGTTTTACAACGTTGCATGCCTTGTTCGTCGTCCTGCACAAAAAAAAACCTGCTGGCCGTTCGATAGTTTTCGCCGTTTAGACGTCAGTTTACTCTTGTATTGGACTGGCTGCTCAGTCTTAATTGTCCTGTCGGATATGTGATGTCGTATAAGCTGTTCACGGTAAACTGAGCACTTTTGAAAGCCCTGATTAAAATCTAAATGCACGCACGTTGCGTATTCTTCCACAATATGTAGAATTAAACATTGCCATGGGCCCGATCACTTTATTTATGCGTTGGTAAAGCGAAACTGTGAAGTGGTTGGAAAAGTAAATATTTTACAAATTTTCATATTATACCACGTAATTTAATAAAAAAAAGGCAGAAATAATAAATTTAAAAATTCAGAAACATTTCCCAAACGCTTTCCATTCAACGTCAAGACATGGAACTACTTTCCCTCCGTCGATAACCAACTTTACCGGGCGCATGGCACTTAGCGTGCCCGTTAAAATGCACGCAGGTAAAGACAGTGACTTTAAAAGTTCTCATCTAACCGTGAATATCTATGCTGGTCGGAGAAATGCGATTCCATCATTAATGGCGAACCAGCAGTGCAATTAAAACCGAGTGCGCCGACCAGATTTCTTTTCTCGCCTTTCCGAGAACGGAATGAAGGTTAACCGTCCCGGAGCGTCTCCCAGCTGTCGGACAAGAAGGAAACTGACTGCGACGTAACGACGGGTTTCACTTCCAACAGAGGACGACCGACTGCATTGGGGACAGTGAAGAGAATCCTGGTCACAACTCAGGCCGTGTTGGAAACTGCTAGAACTGTAGCCCATTCACGGTTACTTCCAACTTTTCTGAAGCCCTGCTACACAATAAAACAATTCTTAGAAAGTTTTCTGTACTGTATACAGTAACGCAATATTGCTCTGATTCAGAAAGAAGGCTGCAGAAACATAGCTTCGCTGTCAATAAATGTTTTCTTTATACACATTTTTGTTTTATGCCAACATTATCTTCCTTTATAGCGAAGAAATGAACATTCTTTGAGCTGCTTTTTTTCCGCAGTAAAGTAATATTACTTCGTGCCAATTGTAACGTTTCAGCGATGTCGTTCGTTGTAGTTTTCAGTACGTAACTGTTGTCTCGGCGCAAATATTAATAAACCAATATATATTCTGCAGTAAAAAATGAAACTGCGTAAATGTACAGTCTTTTGCAAAAGTTTAATGTCATTCTGAAGTGCAGTGATTCGCCAAATCACTTACCATATTCCTCCCAAGTGCTGATATTATATTTTGGTCCATTTTACTACCGTATCTAATCTATCTATCAAAACTAGTCAAAGCACAATAAGGAAGAGTGGTCGTTTTGGTGAAGGGCGTTAACATTTTAANATTTTTTTTTGTGTTTTAGTAAACATATTTTTGAAAGATTTGTTACTTTTTTATTATTTACTTATTACAGCTGTTTTTAATATTACACATTTTCTGTACAGTGTAACTGATATTATGACAAACTGAACTATTGTAACGAAAATGTAAGGTTATTTTAGTCATTACCATTTACAGGATGAGTGTAAAAGAATACCCCAAATTTGAAGGTCTATAATATTAAAACCAAACAACCTACAACCTTGATTGACCAATCAAATGAACCGTGGAACCGTGAAGTTTGTTTATCATACATTCATAAATATTTAATGTTACCACCTCGAGCGGCCCGAACGACATCTACGCTATAATCAAACTAGTTCCACACTCTTGCAAGCATGTCCGGTGTTACGGTTTGGATGGCGTCCACAATTATCGTTTTGAGGTCGTCAATGTTATCCGGCAATGGTGGACGAAACACTTGGATCCTTTATGTACCTCCATAGAAAAAAATCGCAGGGTGTAAGATCCAGACTTCTTGGGGGGCCAGTGATGAAGAGCCTGGTCACCAGCTGCTCCTTGACCAATCCAGCGTTGCGGCAACGTCTCGTTCAGGTATCCGCGAACAGCTAGGTGCCAATGGGGTGGCGCACCATAAAGGAAACATCAGACTGTCCCCTTTACATTGACGTGTTGAATGCGAGCTCGCTACCCCCTCACCACCTCAAACCGAGAGTTTTGAACGCCATCCTAACCGTAATACCAAACATGCTGACAAGAGCGTGGAACGATTTTGATTATAGCGTAGATGTCGTTCGGGCCGCTCATGGTGGTCACATTGAACATTTATGAATGTATGGTAAACAAACTTCACGGTTCCACGGTTCATTTGATTGGTCAATCAAGGTTGTGGGTTGTTTGGTTTTGATATTATAAACCTTCAAAGTTGGGGTGTTCTTTTATACTCATTCTGTAGATCAAACAAAAATTATGTTTGTGGGAAGCTTACTTTACAGTGGTTCATATTTAAGCAAATATTTCTTTGTGGTAACAAATCATGTGTTGCAGCAAAGAAAGCGTTTTTACAGTGTAAAGTTCTACTTTCTGGCTTTTCCTCCGCATCGTGCCTAAATAAATATAGAAAATTACACCAAATGGACAACGCACCACATTTGTGCGCACTCAGTTTTATATTTTGAGTGAGAACTATTTCTTACTAGGTATTACCAATATACCTATTTCCTCTCTGTTTGTATTCATATTAATTATCATTGAAATGTTATAATTCATAGATAAGATATAACTAAACGTTCAACTTCACAGAAAACAAGATACTTTTATGTTAACAGAATTATAGAATGCCTGCGACACATGACGCATTACGCTCTAGGTGTGAATCAGCGAGAATTTAACTGTTTGAATCAGTTAACAGTATCTGACTTATTCAACAGCCACTTCAGTTAATTTTAACTCACGAGTTAGTGAAAAACGCCCGTTTTCCTTCACTTTTGATTGAGTGACGTTTTCCACTGATTCTTCAATCATTTCATAAGCTGTTTTTCAGGGGTTTGCTTTTTGACTGATGGATCAGTTAAACCATGTGTTTATAACTTTTCTGACAGTTTGAGTAGTAACCGTGTTTGTTTGTGGTTTACGTGATGCCTAGTAATGGCAAAAATCACCCTTACGGAATAATTCCCACAGAAAACAAAAAACAAAGCTGTTAAACGTGAAAATATTTATCTACGCACACACCATGCTTTACAGTGTTTAAATATCTGGAAATAATCATTCCAAGTAATGAGTCACAGTAGCCGATGCAGCGCAGGCACAGAACTCTGGAACTAAATGTCGTGGGTTCGAAACCCGGTTAAGTTAAGGTGTTTATGACAGTCGAATTTGTATTGTACGGCTAGCCATTTAAGTATTTATTTGAACCAACCAAACTTTTCACGTTTGTGGCAAAAAGAAAAAAAGAAAACTTTGGTTTTAGCAACTGATTGGATGAAGTATTCACTGATTCATTCGCAGAATTTTTACCTCTGAAGCAGTTAGTGACTTTCCACTTATTCTAAGTGGAGCCATTTTCACTGATTAAAGTAGTTGGATTTGACTGCGAATCAGTGACTTTCAACTGATTCGTATTTAGAGTGTACGGATCAACTAAACACGTCATACATGTGATTTTTAAAATGTTTGATTAAAAAAGTGTGAAGATACCGCTAATATAATGTCGTTGACATCATGCCCAAATGTCCCGATTTTATCCATACAAATTACTGTGGGTTCGGTGTTTTCTGGTTTCGTAGTCATATTATTTAAGTTCATAAACTGCTGCTTTGTAGGTTTTGCCAACATGAAATTTGTATTTATGGGTAGCGTGTCTTTAAAAAAATCGTATATTTTATGTCATGTCAATGGAAACAATAAAATGTCCTTTATTTTTACTTCTGCTTCATTTTAATGTTATAAAGTACGAATCACTGGCCATCTTGTGTTCAATATAATTATTTTACGAATTTATACTTGATTGGCAAGCCTTAGCTTTGGCGTGATTGGCAATGTTGCTTCACTAGATAACACGTGGATAGAACATGTAACTGACATTTAAATTCAAGGTGTACAACTTTGCGGAGCAAAACAGTAGGACAGCGAATCAGGTTTNAAATGTTGCTTCACTAGATAACACGTGAATAGAACATGTAACTGACATTTAAATTCAAGGTGTACAACTTTGCGGAGCAAAACAGTAGGACAGCGAATCAGTTTCACACATTTTCTCTGCACAGAATAATTCTTCTGGAGTGACCAGCGAATAAACTGAAAAGCTATACTAAGTAACAGATTACCACCATAAACGTAGACTGCGTTAGCTTAAAGATTGCTTGTAAAATGAATATGAATGACTCCTACAATGCCCATGGACGAACAAGCTAGATGACTCATACTCACAAGAACAGTGAGCAGTATGGATTAAAACCTAACGAAAGGTTAGTTATGAATGTAAAGTTTAATTAAAAACTGATAAGCACTCATATTTTAAGAATTTAACCTAGCGGTAGTTTCCTAGCTTGAATTGTAGATAATATTTTAATGAAATTATTTGAGTGTTTGAATATGGTATTTATTCTTACCTCACAGTGAAGGACTACAATATTGATAATTGAATGTGTAACCTATATCTCTAGAACAGATAAGTTTTTCCCCCAGAAATTATTTGACTTAAGTCGTATAGTTAAAATTATATATATATATATACATTTAATTAAAATATATATATTTTAAAATAAGCGTAATTGTTTAATTTTGGCTATATTTAACTAGCTTATGTCAAACGTTGCCTTTAGAACTCACAATGTGAGATTAACGCACCAAAAATATAGAACATTAATGACTATCTTTTATGTCGGTGTTGCTATTTCAGCTCATTTTTACGTGAGCTTGTTCCACTTCTCTATCCAGGTTAAGGTTATCTTAACTAAAATAAAAACACTTATCCCACTGTTCGTATTGACGGGCTTTCTTTGTACGGAATGTAGTGTATTTATTACAAATTACATGACATTTGTAGATAAATTACAATTTTATTATAAATAAGAAAATGTTACAAAACGAAAATCGCTTCGGAAGACATTACTAACGTTCGTTTTAAATACACAGTAACGTGGCTCAGACTTTACGTAATTTTATCAGCCAAAGAAGTGCATAAATTCACATTTTTTTGTTAAAAAAAATTGTAATATTTTATTTTGCAAGTATATTTTTTTACTGTATGGCTTGCTGCCTCAAGCAGTGAACTTCAGAACACCTCCTGAAGCAGTGAACTTCAGAACAGCTCCTGTTAGGTGCTGGTCTCCTGGTAGAAAACGGGCCTTGATCAATAGGCCAAACGCGCAACACTTGCGCAGCAGACCACTCCGGCCTCAAACCGGGAGCCGCTGGGATTGATTGGCCATTGGCGTGCAGCATCATCTCTCTGCAGTTACTGCGGTTCCCAACATGGCGGGCTTCTACGCAGTCCACTCACGGTTACTTCCAACTTTTCTGAAGCCCTGCTAAAGTTCTACTTCCAGAATATTCCTCCGCCTCACGCAAACACAGCTTAATTAACCAAGTCTTGATAGAAAATTACACCAAAGTGACGACGCACCGCATTCGCGGTGAACTTTCGCGAGAACTGTTTCTTACTAGGCATTACCAACTTATCTATTTTCTCACTGTTTTCGTTCATAATTTCATTTGTAAATTAAATATAATTTATACATAAAAATATAATTAGAAGTTGAATTTAACCAAAAAATAAGGTTCTTTTAGTTTAAACACGGTATAAAACGCTTGTGATACTCGACATATTTAGGAAACAACCAAACATATTATACACAAGGTGATTTTTCAAAAGTTTGATTCAAAAAGTGTGAAGAAACCTTGAATAGATTACATGCACTTCCGTACAGCTGGATGTAATAACGAATACACCTATTGCAGGTAACAGAGGGATTTATCACCTACGACAGTATACCCTAAGGATCATTATTTTGAACTCTTCTAGGTTAAAAAGCTAAGATATAATTTCTTATGTAAAGGAAGATCGAAAATATGATGACTACTACTTACAATGGAAGTCCTATAAAATCGGTATTTATTTTAAATTGTGAGAAACAACTCGCGATAAGAAAACGTTTCCTGATTAATATTATTATTATTACGCTAAACAATAGTTACAGAGTTATGTACATAGCAAATTAGACTTAAACCAACTCTTAGCCCATATAACTTTTTGAGGGCCATAAACTATTTTGGAATACAAAGAAAGTTATGCTAGTTTTCCAGGTATCATACAACAGCAACAATGAATTGAAAAAAAGGATTGTACATGCTGTTTTTATCAGTCCATCGACCTTGAAAATTTCTGAAATAAAAATCTCTTGCTATAACACCAATTCTTCTTCCATTTCGTATAATGTAAAACAACCGATTTTAGTTGCAGCAAATTAAATTTTTGTAAGGCATTAAGAAATGGAATTACTTTTATTAATTCGCTCTCACTGTTACTGGAAGTGTGACAATCAGTATTTTAGGTACATTATTTGCAGTTACGGGACATGATTCCCTCGTAGAAAATGTTTAATTAACAACGAATCAACGAGAATTGCTTCTAACGAGAGGTACCGCGGAGAGATTGAAGGAAGACTTGTCTTGTATTATGAGGCACAGGACTTTGTGAAGCAAGTTTAAAGATACACAATCTAAGAATTTTTCACAGAATTTATAATTAACGCACGTTATTACTGAAATGAAGTAACGTCACATATATAAGTTTTTTAACTCCTTTATTTCGTTAAGCTTCTGCGTATAGTATTGGTAAATACAGCAAATCTTAACAGTTGCTTAGGTATCCCACCTTTTATTCAAAGGTGATAAGAGTTGTCAAGAATGAAGAAAATACATGCAACGAAGCTAATATTTAGTCATCTTTAATTACATGTGAAAACGCCAATGTTGCCACTTTTCTGGAACAACTAGGGCTTAAAGCTCTTGTAACGATTAAATTCATGTTACCACTCCCAGTGCAGTGATAGAGCTCACGTTATAAAGTTACGTTTTTTAGTTAGCATTATTTTGCCCTCACATTTATTCACACGCACATCATTCTCGTAGTTCAAGCTGTAAGCACTAAACAACCTTTGAACCACTCATGTCGACAAAATGTCTTATCAGAATGACCAACTGACTTTACGTTTGATATTTTGTACAGCCGATGTAAATTATATAGGCTGATTCTTAATCAGCCAGTGAGATTCACAAGGGTTGTAGAGTGGGAGAAAATAAAATTATTTCATAAATCAATGCCTGGAAGCGCAGGCGTTCGAACAAAGATGATTGATTTTAGACTAAATCATTTTAGGCTGAACGTCTTTAGACTTTGCGATTTTAGGATAAATGGCTTTAGGATGTACGATTTTGTGTTGAATGCTTCACGCTGAGTAACTTAAGGCTGAGTGACATGCTGAGTAACTTTAGGCTGAGTGACACGCTGAGTAGCTTTAGGCTGAGTGACCTTATCTGAGTAGCTTTAGGATGAGTGACCTTATTCGAGTAACTTTAGACCGCTTTGATGAATGAAGGTAGAGAAATTATTTTAGGTTGAGCGAATGTTTGCCCGCTATCTGTCGCGCATAAAATGTGTTGGGAAGCGCCTGCTAGCAGGCAACCAGCTGCACGTAACCGCTACGTTGGTTGCAGACCTGGCAGGCTGTACAGTATTATTGCGCGTCTTTCGATTACATTTCTGTGTGCTGTGAGAGGGCAGCACTAACTGACAGAATAAAGCAATCCCTTTTGCAGACTTCGGACATTGTAGTTTTTCGTTTCCACCATATTGTACAAAGTGAATTCGTGTCAGTTTGTAAAATTAAACGTTAAAATTCGGCGTACCTGTCATTCACGCACTTAGCGTACGGTGTAATCGGCGGACATTCCAAAGCCGCATTCCAGCTAGCATGTCCCTCCCTGACAACCACGAATTCAACCGACTTTTACGTGCGACTTTCGTTATGTTGGAACAACATTTGCTGGTGCCTGCCATATCTGCAACCTACTATGCATTAACAACTTGGGTTTATGAATGAACTAGCGAACCGGCCCGGCTTCGCCCGGGTACAATTGAGTTTTACAGTGATACACTAATAAAAAAATTGGGAAAAAACAATTAATTTATGTGAAAACAGAATTATAAAATTTTACTATGTTGGCCTAGGTTTTTAATTGATTACAACAACCCAAAAGGAAGGAAATATTTTTACCCGATAGCCAAGAAGTAGGGTATAGTTTTTGGAGTGTATCTGTGCAACTATCACGTAGTTACCACATTTCCGCTTTCGATGTATGAAAATAAAAACGTGAGTTTCATCAAGTTGTAGCTTTAGAAATAAGTGTACCTAGGTACTTCTTTTTGCGCTTGGCTGAGGGATCTTAATCGATCACCACAGTTAAGCAACGTTCTCAGCGGCACACATTTGGATGGGTGACCGTTTAGTGGCATAACATCTGAGCGCTTCCGGGCTTCGGAGGGCACGTTACATATTCGGTCCCGGTTGTTATCGACTGATAGCAATAGTTATGCCATTTCAGATGTCCTTGGCGGTCTGATAAACTCTGACACCAGAGAAAAAAATATTTCGGTCTCGTTCCCAGCCATTGCAGAATTAGGGTTTGTTGTTATTCCACAGGAAATGTGCAGTTTTCCTGGATAAAAAGTATCCTATGTCCTATTCCAGGACCTAAAGTACCTACATACCAAATTTCATCATAATCCGTTCAGCCGTTAAGGAGCTGAGTGGTAACATACATACATACACACACACAGAGAGACTTTCGCATTTATAATATTAGTATGATATGATCTCACTTTTTCCCTCTCCAACATCCCTTACGAGTCATGTCAGTTAATTTATAATCAGTCCGCACAATGGGTTCTTGTTTAGACTTCAAAGACGACATATTCACAATTTTTTTGCTAACAGATTAGCTGAACCACATTTATTTTAAAGTTATCAGTGGACGAATCTCATACGCTCGATTATGCACAGAGCTGTAAAATCCATCCTACCAGTTGCTGACCTCAGTTTTTTTTCTGGTCTGGATATACAACACACTATTGGCAGCCCGTGAAAATTTAATTTTAATAACCTATACAATATCGAATGTGTGATGTTATGCCACATACCGCAAGAAAAGTTTTGCGCCACCGGAATGTCTGAGTAACTAAGTTGCTCATGGCACAAGAGAAAGTATGAAATGAAAATACAAACTGTATGTACGGAATACCACGCCAGACTTGACGAATGTCATTTTGGTAATGCGCCTGTTCAAGCGAACATCCTTCACGTAAAACCAATTTAAAGTGGTACAAGACTTTTATTTAAGATGTGTATATGAACCTTACGACTATGTGCTAAATAGTACGTGTTCCGTTATTAAACACGGAACATTAGGATCAGTTTGTGTGTGATCTCTGCAGATTTGTAGTATCTGTGGACGTGCTATAAGGTTGTTCCAAGGGCCGATCATTTTGAACCGTAACTTGTGCTGAACAGTAATTATTTTGGCAGAAATTCGTATAAAGACGTACGCGTGAGTGTAGATTTGTGTGCTAATTCTTGCGCGCACGTACCTTAATTTACTGTCTTATTTTAAGTTTTTTAATTCACTTTAGGAAATTTTAAAATTTTCCTTGCCGAAATAGTGTAACGTTGCAAACTCGGAAGACAAGCGTCTACCGCGGCCAAGATCGCTTAGCTCAGATTCATATACCGGATAATGCACGTCTGTATGTGCCAATTTTAATTATAACTTTTGTTTACTTTAGTATATAAATCATTATCAAGTAAGTCTACCATCGTGAAAGTGGGGATTTAAATAAGTTGATAATTAAAACAAAAGTTCAAACTATTGCATTTTCATTGAGTGTCCAGTAAATAAGAATGGTTCAAGATAGGCGCAGTAAGCGATAAACGACAACTTCCACTAATTAATTTAAGAAAATGCGCTTTATATTAAGGGACGGTCTTAGAGCATGATACATCGATTACGTTTCTTTTCAACTTAAAGAACTGAGAGCAAAATAAAATATCGTATGGTAGCGGGTATATATTTTTAACGATATCAATTTAAGAAGTATTATTTCTTACAAGGTAGTCCAAAAACAGATGAAGACCACTTCACTTGAAGGGAAGCGCATAGATGTTTCAGCTTCACTCAATACGCGGCTCATAAATGTCTTATAATCTCTTCACGCAAATTCTCATTTGCCGAATACCATAACATTTTGTCACGGAGAATTTTAAAATGGGTTTCCTCTTTAAATGCCTAGGTAATTTTTCAGTTTTTATAAGCGTTACTTTTGGCTGAATCTGTTCAGATGTTTAAAATGCAATAGGAATTCCGCGAAGTAAAAGACAAACTTTAAAAGTTGCTCCAGTCATTTTAAACAGAAAAATAAACGTGTAGACGTCGAGTTCACTCGACTCCATTACAAATGCATGTTGTTTGCTGCTACGCTTAAAAAATGTTCTGGTCAGTCGTACTTAATTGACTGACGCGTGATGTTGAAAATGTTACGTAAAACGCCACAAACGTTTTCACGTGAGGAATACGCCTGAACGGTGTCGCTATACGGCTTCTGTGATGGCGTTTCTGGAATTTCGTTGTGTGCTGGTAAGCAAAAGGGAAAAGAGAGCCGGGTATTTTGAATATAAAGCGTGAGCTTAACTTATATAAAAAAAAAGAGGCAACTCAGAATTAAGGTAACTCCGTAAAGTGCATCTGTTATTTTCTCCAGTAATGTGGCTTTAACTCTGTTAATGGGATCGTATTATATATAAATATTTTATGGTCCTTTTTGATTCTCTAACAGGAACACAATGGTGATGTCTGTCATTACGTTAAGGAATATTACGTTGAAGGACATCCCATATATCACGAGTGAAATTAGTTTCTGCAAGATTATTCACGCGATCTGAAACTTTTTTTCTAGAAATATTCGTCTTTACTTTAGGAATGGCTTTAACTAGCGTTCTCAACAAGTGGGAGGCTGTTGAAATACAAATTATCATCAGGTTGCTGTAGGCCATGTCGGTTTCAACTTGAAGTAAATCGAAGCCGACGTTTGTGGCGAAGTTGTCTTGAATGCCAGTTTCCAATGTATGGGGCCTTGAGCTTGAAATCCCTACTGAGACACGTAAATTTGTGCAATTTTAAGATGTAAGTTTAAGTTTAGTTTAGCCTTTCTTATCTGTGATGTTTAATGCCAATGGTGAGTTCATGTTTTTATGATGATATGATTGGACTGTATCCATTGCCAACCATGATACTAAATAAAAATCGCAAACACACAGAACTCAGCCAGACAAAAAACGAACAATATTTTACAATTACACAGACAGATAATTGGGAAAAGAGGCTTTCTTGTCAATAGAAAATAAATATGTATGTAATTGAAACGACAAAAAGACGGACGAACAACTTGTTATTGTAAAACAGAACGGACAACAAAAGTAAACCGAAGGAAAGGGCAACACGAGGACGAAAACGAAAACACTAAAATAAGGAACATAACAGTGAAAAAGCAATATCAGTGGAAAAACACAGCTGAACAATAAAAACTCAAAACACACAAAATAGGACGAAAAGCACAATGAAACACAAGTCAGGAAAACCCATTCCTTGTCAGATTATAAAACCAAATGATTCAACACTACGAACAACACAGGAACCACAAAAAAAAAAACCAGAGAAAATAATAGATAAACCAACAGAGAGCACACAACAACAAAAAAATTATAAAAAAATATAAAAAATAATTACAAGTCTTTTTATTTTGCCTCGTGGTCGGCAATGGACACAGTCCAATCATACCATGATAATAACTCTCCCGTCTTCCTCAAGTCAGATGGCATAAAACGGGGACGTTAATAAAAGATATGTCACGCATCTCTCTCTGTCTCTTCGCCTTCTTCTTTACACCTAACTTTCCTCTTTAGACTGTCAGCTGCAAGCTTGAAGAAAGAATTTCCCCCATTCCAGGTGGTTTACACCGACATGGTCTACTTGTAGTTCGTAGTGTGGCCTGGTTTTCACTTCACGTGCTTTCACATGCCTCTGTTACGCTACGTCATCTTAACATGAGTGACAAGGTAGAAAATTCTACCATTTGAGTGACGAGAGAACAACCCGAGATTTACTTAGAACTCAAAGTGGACGTGCGGTTAGTTCATTTAGTAGCCTAAAACTACTTCCTGTTTCACAACTTTCATAATTCTTCTTGTAGCAAATTAGTCGTAATCGAAAAACACGCATAAATTGCTTCACGTTTCGCAAAGTGCTAAAGCACTTCTGTGAAGCCCATAGACTAAAGCTGAGGTAAACCGATCTCGTTGGCTGCGCACAGCCATTCTTCGTGTCCCAATATTGAACTGCTTTCCTGCCAATACGACTTGTAAAAACGGCGTGGATTGGATTTGAGGTTAGGATGCTGTTTAGAAAACAAGTGCTTTGAGATATTTGTATACCTTCTCTAACCAATTTGTAATGCAGTTTGATTAAATTCTAATTGGTAAACGTATTTTACTAATATGAAAGTGCTTGTCTTTTAAAACTTAAGATATAAACAAATACGTTCATCACTGTTGACCATGCGAATTTGACAGCTGTGTTCCTTTGGGATAGTTCAATGTTGGGGACATGCGCAGGAGACGAATAAGCGGTCTACCTCACCTTTACTCTATGGCAATCCCTATCCGGCTGAAGGAGCTGGGAACAGGGACAGTCGAATGTCTTGAACGGTTCTTCCGTCGTGCTGCGATAGTTTAATGCACCATGTTTATATGGCGGGGAGTCCTAAGCAGTTACACAGAACCGTGTCATTGTTCCCAGAACATACGATATAAGCCGGTACATAAATGATGATAATGATAACATGGTCACCTTGACCGTCTTGCACATGCAAGATAGAACTTGATATCTCGTCAGCAACAAGTTCTTTAGAGACGGAGCATGTTGCACATAGAAGAAGGAACGGGGAAGGAATCGGTCATGGCATGTAGTAAGAAAACCATCACCGCATTTGCGTGGAGTGATTCTGGGAAACCATAGAGAACCGAAATAGGGTTGGTCGAACCAGGGATCGAACCCAGGTTCTCCCGAATGTGAGCCAGAAAGTTTACCATTGTGCCGTCTCGCTCGGTTTATTTTACTTGATAGTGCGATTTAAATTCAGCACGAACACGGTCGAGGTGGCTAAAGAGTTGCATACTTACCGAAAATGTTCCTGATTAGAATTCCTGGTAAATATAGATGTGCCTCTTTTTTTTAAATTGTAATTTTAAATTACCTTAGCATGTGTTTCTCCACCCCTTATCCAATCAGCCTCTCGGCATTAATACAGGGGTGTTAGTAACTGCATTCAAATAAATTGTAAATACTGAGCATTATTTTGCCAATCCTGCACAATACTAGACACGCATTACCGCGTCGTTGACACCTTTCCAATACGAACAGTAGTTAAACGTTTCCTTCTTCTCCTCGCTTCATTATCGACAAAGTCGGATGAATACACGAAGATAGATACATATGCAGCCTTGATTAAAATACCGTCTTAAGTTATACGTGTATGTACTTAAAAAATATTGAAAATTTTCTTTCNACATATGCAGCCTTGATTAAAATACCGTCTTAAGTTATACGTGTATGTACTTAAAAAATATTGAAAATTTTCTTTCACTCCAGTTGCGAGTGACAAGGCTTTCATCATTTGAAGTTATTTTTATTTTAATCCCTGATAGATCTGCTACGGCACCTCAACGTAAATATTCCAAAACAAAAATAAGTATTTGATATTTTTTCATTAACACTCATATTTCTAACACCACACAGTTAATTACATACTGTTTTACTGATATGAGAAATTTCAATGATGTACTCCAAGGTAGTGAGTACACCAAATAAGCATACAATATAAAACTGAATTACACTAAAGGCCCCACACGCCAACTAAAATGCCCTAGGTCACAAATAAGCCAGGCTCCAACCACAGAACTCTGACAAGTGTACAGTAGATTCAGTTCGGGTTCGTGCAATTCGTGTAAACACCATCAGTTTTTCACGGGCTGCGAGCTGCTATTGTGCGTGCATTGTGCATGTTTGGTTCCACCAAGTTGTGCGCGGTTCCCTTCTGTCCCGTGTAGTGTCTGACATTTTAGCGTACAGACACTAATTGACTGAGATGTGTTAGCGCCATTTTGTTGGCTCGTCGGGCCGTTTTGTCTGCACGTGTGTTGCCAGAGTTAAAAGGAATACACTCAATATCTTCTCTTCTGTTAACTTGGTTATTCTGCGCCCCAGCTGGATTCGAACCCAGGGTTACGTGACCGCAAGACACGCCGGTCACCATTTCTATTCCACATAACTGGCGCGCTCTCCAGATACTTCACGCACAACCGCAGCAATTTTGGTCTGGTCCTCATTATGTCTTCATTTCACAACTAGGTCTGGGTATACAAATGTTATAATGGCATTTACCAACAATAAAAATGTTAAGTATAAGACAACATTTTTTTTTTTTTTTTTTTTTACGTTCTCTAAAAGTGAAGGGTGCTGGAAGTGTTGTTAATATCCTCGAGTGCTAGCGGGAGTAAAAAAGAGAACTTCAAGACGGAATGTTGGCGGCATTGTTTGGAATGAGCGGCAGTTTAAGTTTGTTTTGTTGGGAGAGCTAGTCGAGCGCCCCGATTGAAGAGGTTTTCTTATGCAGCAGTCTTCGCTCTCCCGGTGTTTTGGTTAACAGCAGAGGACGCTCTTTGTGGTCAAACAGGAAAGTGCCCACGATGTTTATGACGCGATTGGTCTAACAACCGCGGCACCTCGCTTCCGCTGTTATTAGATTACCTCCAGTTCCACTGCCGCGGTAACGTGAGACGCCTATCAAAGCGACAGTGCTACGTGCAGTTTCAAATTAAACCCCCGAGAAAAAATTTACATATTACAAATTTATAACACTGTCTGGATTTCTTGCAGTAGTGTTCGCAGAGGAATGCAAATAGTTCAACGGCGTAAGTTTTATTGAAACGTTAATTTTTAAATTGGTAGAGGCTAAATTCGGTTTATATGTATTTATTACATGCATCGTCATGTAACACCTGGCATGATGATTTCATGTTCTTAACAGTTTTACAGTGTCATTACATCCGTGGCAATGTGCTTGCAACGGCGCTTGCTACTGTAATGCGTGACCATAGCTACAGGATAGCTGAATAGCAAGTTAGTTACCTTTTTATTTTGCGAGGAACCATACGTAGCCAAACACAATTCAGATCCACTGCTTGACTCGTGTCTTTTCAGCTTATGAATTCTTTTCTGTGTGAACAAAAACCCTTTAAAGAAAATTAGAAGATAATTGCGTTAATTGCAAAATGCTGGATTAGGGAAGAATTAAAGATGGGTATAGTTGGAATCCAGTTGAAAATGCGAGGAACAGAGTTAAAACAAAATGTGTTTAGTTACTACAAAATTTTGCACAATCGCAAACAATTTTGTAGCTCATTGCAAAAATACATGATGTATGTATTTTCTAACTATGTAAGAAAAGACCTGTTATATGTATTTTCTAACTTTATAAGAAAATACATGTTATATCCAGAGAAGAACACAAGGCAGTCATAAATACTTCAGAATTTCATCACATTACAATCTCGTCGGCAGAAAGGCATACAAGTTATTATACACTGTTATTTTAAAATAATACTTATCACATAATAACCCTTTTGCGCATATTCAGTTGTATAAATAGATAATTTATAAACGCTGGTTTACACAATACGTAATATCTTTACTGTCTATTGTTTTCAAAATTCAGTCATTTGCTTACAGCAGTGAAGATGCTATCATTTTATCAACAGCCGAATTTTATATGGGATTCGGAAACTTGAACTCAGCAGTTTTAATTTCGTGCGCTACCACTTCCATCACGAATTCCCTCCAAGAATAAAATAAACCAATGTAAAATACCGTTTAAAATGCCACTGGAGGGAGGTCGTCATATTTTGGAGGAAACTGTAACACTTAGCAACAATAATTACTTCCTGCAGATCCAATCTTTAGTTTATAACTTATTTGTACAAGATAATTCTAGTGAAGCTAATCACTCAAATGATAAGTTTTCTTAGGTCAATAAGTAGTTGTATGCAATTTTGTTATTGTCTAACAATTGTAAGTGTTTATGGGACGTGTTTTAAATATCTATAAATATATATATATATATATATATACATATACATGTATCTATTTAAATGGTTTATGGGAAGTGGAATCATGGAATCACACACGGTTCCGTAAATAATTAATTTTTTTTTAGACCATAACAAAAAGCACACTGCGTCATATTACTATATATATATATATATATATATATATATGTATATATATATATATACACACACACATACGCATATACGCATTGAACGTCTAAAAGTAGAAAGAAAAATAGCGTAGATAAGTTTATATACATATACACACACTGAACGTGTAATAGTAGAAAGAAAAAATAGCGTAGATAAGTTAATACTAACAAAGAAAATATACGGATAATTTTTTTTGGTCAACCGTTTTTTCTTAGCGGCCACATTAACTAGCGTATGACCGTGTATGGGGCACCACACCAGCTACGTGGCCGACCTCCCGTGGCGCAGTCGGTTGGTGCGCCGCCGGTCTGGAGTGCGGGAGGTTCTGGGCTAGAATCCCAGGTAAATTAAGTTAGGTTATAAGTTAGTTTGTAAGCCGTCCCCTGATAAGCCTTCAGGCATAACACCGGGGGACAGTGCAATACACAGTAGTGCTGTGATGAACGTAGTGAGTTATGCGCTGTATAGTTCCACATGTCGTACATCACGTAATGGCAGTACACATTACCACAGCACAAGCATAAAAACCGAAGTAGCAGTTCACAATAGGAGTCCACAACACTTTGTTAGATGGGCGGAATTTACACCAGATATTCTGAGTGTTCTCCGTCCATTCGCCTGCATGCGGCCGCACGCCGTGCATTATTAAGAATCTCCTCAATAAGTGCAATAATCGTGGCATGAAGTTTTACCTCCATATCTGCAATGACGTTTTGAAACTACGCTAAGTTCATGGGGCGCTGAGACAAAAAGGTTAACCGTTTGGTCTCAGCACCCCCACGTGGTAGCTGCAATAAAATTTGTGTACTTTACAAAATAATTGTTTGTATGAATAATAACATAACATTTTGTGGCTTCCAAATAATAGATTTTTGTAGGCGATTGGCCATAATTAAGAATGACCTGTATATTTTCTTCTCAGTTTTCACTTTTCTAGGCAATGCCAGTGTTACAATCCACTATTTTTTTCACGCGGTGTATACAAAAGGAATTGAACACGCTTACTGTACTTCTGCAGTGTCGATGTAACAGAAAGCACTTCTGAGAACTGGGGCATCAAGAATGATATAAAAGAACCCAAAGAGCGTGAATTTCTTGTATTTAAGTGATAGCACACTTGTGTCAAACTCGGGAGTTTTTCGAATCGTTCTAGAAATTGACTAGCCAGAGTAATTTTCTGAAACGGTACATCGTGAAGCCAGAGACGGGCGTTTCTTTGTCTGGTACATTCCAATGTGTAAGTAGACTACANGACGGGCGTTTCTTTGTCTGGTACATTCCAATGTGTAAGTAGACTACAAAGTAGACAGTCATTCTTGGCTTGGAAGGAAGGTCGTCTCGACCTTTTGCCCGTTACAAATCTCAAAAGTGGCCGTGCATGCGTTTCAAAATTTTTTCACTTCCTAAAGCTGCGGAGAAAGAGTGCACAATATTGAATTACTAAATAATAATTTTCAGTTGTATTAGAGCAACATTAATGAGATTTGTTTTCTATTTCGTTTAGTGATTGTCAGTTCGCTTCCTGGAACTACTGCGAAAGGACGAATTACATTTTGGAGTTCCATATTTACAGAAGAAAAAAAAACCCTTGGAATTAAGGCGTAGATGGAGTAGGTTTCAAAAAGTAATGTTAACTTTTTCAAATTGTCCTAAACACAAATAAATATTTCGTTATATCAGGTGCACTAAGAGAGAGGTTTGTTCCAGCCAACAAAATACTTGTTTGTATAGGGTCAAAAATATATTTAATTGGCCCAAAAAATATTTTGTAGAGTTGACAAAACTTGAAAAGCCACTAAATTAATTTCTTTTATCTAACAAAATAAACGCATGACTAAAAAAAATCGCTGTTGGGACAAAAAATTTAGACTGTCAAAGAAATATTTAGTTTAATCAACTGTGTTATTGCCACGCCTTCGTTGGAGAAAAATACAACTGAAAAATTTGTTTGTAATTCTTGTGACGATTAAGATAGTAACAGTGTTTGTTAGTACATTTATTGATGCTTAATAATGATATAAAACCCTCATAAAACAAGTAGAACAGGAAACATAGAAAGTCAATTAGTAAAGTTTGAAGTATTTATTTACGCTCGTTGTCCATTATTATAAATATATTTATGTACGTAAAAACATTCCCGTTCGATCAGTAATCATTTCAGTAGAAGTTGCTAGGGCGTAGTAGAGCTTGGGCGAGAATGATCTGGGTTCGAATCTCAGTCAGCATTTCAATTTTTTTTATATTAACCGAACCTGCTTAATGTTTGTAGAGGCAGACAAATCTTCAGTTACATCAATCAAATCATAAAGTTTGAGGAAACCTAACAACAGCAACAAAATAATTTGGTTTCAAAAACAAAATATTTTCACTGCTCCTGTACAAACAATTCATTTGGTTGCGTCAGACAAACTTTGTTTGGTTCAACAAAACCTTTTCCTCAGCGCGCATCCACATTGTTCCGGGAGGTACTGTGATTGAGTCGATAGGTTTTGTCCACGCTGGCGAAATTAGGTGAAAATGGAGCAGGGCAAGGGCGAGGGAAACGGGAGTGCCCCGAGAAAACCCGCCGCACAGCGGCAACGTCCGCCTCCACCACATTTCACGCTCGGAATCGAACGTGGTTCACTTGGGTGGGAGGCGAGAAGCATTACTATCACACCAACGAGGACCCTCGCTGGATTCGAATCCGGCTAGATGCACTAGGGTAATTAAGTGATTTTCCAGCCCTGGTCAATACCGGTACATTTACTTTCAGTCGAACCTTCTCAGTCGTCAATGATAAAATAAAGTTCCAGATAAGCCTCGTCGGATAAGAAGAAACAAAAGTTATGCTTATAAGGCTAAATATTTTATTCGAAGAATAAAATCTTGAAGAATTAGTTTTTAAACTCCTGTTTCTTTGACAAGTAAATAATAACGAAACCTTAGATGGCAAAAACGATTTTGACATTTTTTTGTGCTGCATATTCCATGTTCGTGAGGAGCCAACATAGTGTTACAAGTTGCTTTGCGTCGCTTCTCTTGACACGTCCCGCGCGAGCGAGCGAAGGAGTGTGCGAAGGCCAGGCTAGTAACCTGAGGAGTGCGAGGAGATTTTCAAAGCATGTCGCTGCTGCTAGATAACCTATCGGGACTTGTGAGTTCATGACCTTCAGCGGATTGAATTTCTGAGGTTATCTTTCCAAGAATGTTCTAGTCATTTTCCTAACCTCTCTCAGCATGACTCGGAGGTCATTCAGAACGGGCCAGGTGTGCGAAGACAAAGAAGCGACGAGCCATCAGAGTGTCGAGTGACCAGCGGGAGTGAAGTCTGCGGACTGCGAGTATCGGTAGAGAGTGAGACTGACAGGCGGGACTATTGAACTGAACGCGTCAGTGAAAGACATTTAAAATGATGGCAACAGACAGATTGAATATGTGTAATAAGCGAGTGTGAATTAAGCGTCTGTAAACAATATAAATACATTGGTAAGGACTTTGTATTAGAATTGAGGTAGACGTTAAATATTGCGCTCACTGAGAATGACACGAGAGATATAAGAGATAGAAGTTTGATGTAAATAACAGCTAAGTGAATAAATTAAAAATTAAAACATCACATCTTCGACATCGCTGCGGCCGGAAAAATATCGTTAAAGAACGGGTCAAACGACGACTGACGAGAATCATTAAACGTGACAGACGTGAAATCCTTTCTCAAATTGGTGCAAAATGGATTTGTGGACTGCTCTGCAGGATTCATAGTGTGAATTGCCTCCTGCATACCTTCAGACATTAGTCGAGTCAATGCCACATCGTCTTGCGGCACTTCTGCGTGCCNTTATGGCTAGTGTACCAGTTTTTTTGTTTCTTCAGTGTACAAGGCCAGCATAAAGGTGGGTAAGTTTTAAGTTAGTCTCGCTTATCTTCTGCCGTATTTCTTATTCATGTTCCTTCCGCTTCCGATGCAAAGTAAATTACCCATCTAACAAAGTTTAGAGCATCATACAACCGATTCGTTCAAAATTATTGGCAGTGACGGCAGGGTATAAGGTGAAACAGTTTTTATGAGACACAACAGCGCTCCTAAAAGAAAATTATGAAATAATTGAAAATAGAGAATTTGTAAAACTAATTTCGATTACGCTCTCAGTTACGTATTAAAATACTACATGTAAAAAATAGATTATAAGTTTGCTGAAAGTTGTGAATTTGTATTGGCTGTTGTGAAATTTCGATGCATCAGAAAACACGATGCACCTGATCGCGCAGTTTTCAAGAGATTACGGAGATCGGTTTTAATCATCAGCGACGAATCATCTTGTGCCGCGGGTGCTCGACTGACCTGTGCGACGACAGAACGAAGATTCACGGAGATTGCAGGGGAAAAAAAATTCAATCCGAAGATGGAAACCGCTGCTGAAGGACGCGGCCAAATTCAAGTGAAGCCCGATCCCGTTAACCGTTCGAGAGGAAAACTGCTCCCGTCGACAACGGAAGAAAGAAAATAAAGCGATCGTGGCCAGAGCGTCGGGCACGGCTGGGCGCATCTGCGACTGTTACCAGGAAGTCGGACCGACCGCAGAGAAGAGACTTGCGTCTTTTTAGATTTGCGAGGTAAATGCTCGTTTAAGCTGTTGCCCCAGGTTGGGCGGCGAGAAACCGCCGAGGGAGAGATGATGGCGGAGATTCCCCCCTCCAGCTTTGTTGGAACCAGATTTTATACCCTGTTATGGCCATAAGGTCGATCCCCAGCTAGCAGCCCAGCCAAAAGGGAACCTATCGCAGCATGCAGTGGATAGTCAACACAAGGGCCATTCCCAAATATTCTCACAACCAGTCAGAGAATGGGTGCGTCCACACCAAAACGCCATTTCGCCTCTGTGTTTTTATCTACTCTGTTGTTGTGGATCAGGTACGCTGAGTAGCCAAATTTGCACCAGACACTCCTTTGTTCCCCAGTGAACTTGCCCAGTAGAACGCTGTACCAGCAAAGGCATGAACTCTTTAATGTCATACACGTGTTTCCTGTCAAAATTAGTCAACAGTGGGTTGAGAGCGTTTGACAGAGGCATTATTGGAAGGTTCCATAAATTTAGATTCCGTCAGCGGGGTTTCTCAGCAGTTAAATGCTCCATGATCCACTGTTAGAGATGGCATTGGTAAGTGGAAACGTCATGGAAGCACTGGCCCCCAAGCATCGCTCTGGTAGGTCTAAGAAACTGACTGACTAGAACGGGCAAATTTTGAAGCTTGTTCTGCGAACTACTCGTCAGAGAACGACGTCAGTGATCGCAGACTACTTACGTCGCAGCTCAGATACACAAACCAGTGATAGTATCTCCAGCAGGAGGCGACGTAACTTCGTTTCTATGGTCGTGCCGCTGCCAAGAAACCACCTTTTGGGGTGGTGCAAACAACACTGCCATTGGACTGTGGAGCTGCAGGAGAAGATATTACAAAGTGAGTCACAGTACAATACCTGTAACGTGGATGGACGGGTGTCGACCTGGCAGATGCCCGGCGAGGGGTATTTACTTATTGCGTGGTGTCGAATAAGAGTGTAGAGATTAAGGCGGCTCTTACCACCGAGGTCTTGAGATTGCGGTGTCGACACTGAAATTCGCTATCGGTAGTGCAATGGTCTGAAGCTGTTACACTCGGTTTGGGACTGGGTCGTTAGTTCTAAGCAATGGATGTACCAAGACATTTCAGCTTCGCGCGCTGCGATAACACTTTGGAATATGCCCTTCCCCTGTATCATTACGATGGCAATTCTGTCCATAAAGAAAAGTCGACTGCGCCGTGGTTTGAAGACAATAAGGTGGGACTGTATAACCTGCCGGTTCNGGGAACCTATCGCAGCATGCAGTGGACAGTCAACACAAGTGCCATTCCCAAATATTCTCACAACCAATCAGAGAATGGGTACGTCCACACGAACACGCCATTTCGCCTCTGTGTTTTTATCTACTCTGTTGTTGTGGATCAGGTACGCTGAGTACCCAAATTTGCACCAGACACTCCTTTTTTCCCCAGTGAACTTGCCCAGTAGAACGCTGTACAAGCAAAGGCACGAACTCTTTAATGTCATACACTTGTTCCCTGTCAAAATTAGTCAACGGTGGTTGAGAGCGTTTGACAGAGGCATGATTGGAGGGTTCCATAAATTTATATTCCGTCAGTGGGGTTTCTCAGCAGTTAAATGCTCCTTGATCCACTGTTAGAGATGGCATTGGTAAGTGGAAACGTCATGGAAGCACTGGCCCCAAGCATCGCTCTGGTAGGTCTAAGAAACTGACTGACTAGAACTGGCAAATTTTGAAGCTTGTTCTGCGAACTACTCGTCAGAGAACGACGTCTGTGATCGCAGACTACTTACGTCGCAGCTCAGATACACAAACCAGTGATAGTATCTCCAGCAGGAGGCGACATAACTTGTTTCTATGGTCGTGCCGCTGCCAGGAAACCACCTTTTGGGGTGGTGCAAACAACACTGCCATTGGACTGTGGAGCTGTAGGAGAAGATATTACAAAGTGAGTNTACTCGTCAGAGAACGACGTCTGTGATCGCAGACTACTTACGTCGCAGCTCAGATACACAAACCAGTGATAGTATCTCCAGCAGGAGGCGACATAACTTGTTTCTATGGTCGTGCCGCTGCCAGGAAACCACCTTTTGGGGTGGTGCAAACAACACTGCCATTGGACTGTGGAGCTGTAGGAGAAGATATTACAAAGTGAGTCACAGTACAATACGCGTAACGTGGATGGACGCGTGTCGACCTGGCAGATGCCCGGCGAGGGGTATTACACTGATTGTGTGGGGTCGATAAGAGTGTAGAGATTTAGGCGACTCTTACCATCGAGGTCTTGAGATTGCGGTGTCGACACTGAAATTCGCTATCGGTAGTGCAATGGTCTGAAGCTGTTACACTCGGTTTGGGACTGGGTCGTTAGTTCTAAGCAATGGATGTACCAAGACATTTCAGCTTCGCGTGCTGCGATAACACTTTGGAATATGCCCTTCCCCTGTATCATTACGATGGAAATTCTGTCCATAAAGAAAAGTCGACTGCGCCGTGGTTTGAAGACAATAAGGTGGGACTGTATAACCTGCCGGTTCNAATTCTGTCCATAAAGAAAAGTCGACTGCGCCGTGGTTTGAAGACAATAAGGTGGGACTGTATAACCTGCCGGTTCAAAGTTTTGATTTGAACCCAACACAATATCTTTTGGATGAGCTAGGGAGTTCTTTGCTTGCCAGGCCCACTCAAACAGACAAACGCAAACTATCCACGGAAGAATGGGAACATATCCATAACCGGTGTACCAGAACTTAGTGAAGAGCCTATATTCCGTAGTACGACCCTGTAGCAACAGCAAATTTTTGTCCTACGTCCTATTAATAATGCGGATACACCATTAGTGCCAAAACCAGTGGGTTTCAAGCGACATTTGGTTGGCTCCAAGTGTATTTAGATCCTTAGAAGTCATGACGAGACATTTTGCAAGTTATTAAGATAATGGACTGAACATCCTCCTGTAAAGTGAACTACGTTACATGCACCATACAATACACACACACACACACATATATATATATATATAAAGTATGCAAGTTGAAAGTCGACAGGGGTAAACTATATTTTGTTTGCACCTCCACAACTGCTTTGTCTTACGATAGGTGAATCAAAAACATATTAACTTTTTACAATATACAACGCATGCTTTGCCATGCGAGTAGCTCGTATGAATTGACCACGGCTACAATGCTTTTCCCATTAAACCAAAGGAAAATGCCAATGGGATCTATTAACATAAACATTCCCAAATTATCGCCCAAACAAAGNTTTTCCCATTAAACCAAAGGAAAATGCCAATGGGATCTATTAACATAAACATTCCCAAATTATCGCCCAAACAAAGTATCTTAGAATTTTGGGATACAAATTACTAGACAGAGGAAAATTTCGCGTGTTAAACGACATATAGGTTAAACTTCATAGTTGTATAAATTTTCGAGCCTCCAGTGTGTAGCCAGTTTTACCTCCAACCAGGTGGCATGGGATGCGGTGCTTGGTTCCTNTTTTCCCATTAAACCAAAGGAAAATGCCAATGGGATCTATTAACATAAACATTCCCAAATTATCGCCCAAACAAATTATCTTAGAATTTTAGGATACAAATTACTAGGCAGAGGAAAATTTCGCGTGTTAAACGATATATAGGTTAAACTTCATAGTTATATAAATTTTCGAGCCTCCAGTGTGTAGCCAGTTTTACCTCCAACCAGGTGGCATGGGATGCGGTGCTTGGTTCCTNTATAAATTTTCGAGCCTCCAGTGTGTAGCCAGTTTTACCTCCAACCAGGTGGCATGGGATGCGGTGCTTGGTTCCTTGCATGTCTGTTACTGGCTCAGAGTTCACCTGGGTGTGTCTGATAAACTGTCATACAATTGAAAACACTACAGAAATACACATATGTTTGAAGTATAACTTGTCCTAAAATGACATTGCAAAATTTCCCAGTCCCTACCAATTACTCAATGACTGGAAGATTAAATAAAACACACGGATTTAAATTTAGTGGTACTGATGTACACAAGAAGACCATAGTAACTTCCATAAGACGATCGATGGATATTAAAAAGGGTTAGTCCACCCGCTTGCACCAACAAGCAGGACATCTCGCCTGCAATTTTTCTCAAGAAAATTCGTTAACAGGACTGCAGGAAATTCGGATATTCAAACTCAGGTATCACAAAAAGTTGAAGAAAGCGCAGCTTGCGGCAAGAGAAGACACGACGTGGCGTGGTCTGTCGTCATGACCCAGCAAACCCGTCACCCACTTATCGCTCTTGTTAGACAAACAATTGCTGGACACTCTCTCAGGTCCTCGCCTTCCTAGAGGAAATTGGATCTACTCCGCCTCGTCTCCCCCCCTTCCTTTACGTACCATTCTTCTGTTCACATTACCGGGTTAAGCGTTCGGCTCTGCTGGTCACCTGATGGACAGCCGAGGCTTCTGGAGACCGTGCTCGAAATGATACAGTTCCGGGCGGTCCAGTTAACAGGAATCCCTACTATAGTCTATCCGNGCTTCTGGAGACCGTGCTCGAAATGATACAGTTCCGGGCGGTCCAGTTAACAGGAATCCCTACTATAGTCTATCCGTGTTATCTTCACACTTTTTGGATCAAACCTTTGAAAAATTACCCCTTGTATGATATGTGTTTGGTTGTATCCTAAATATACCCTGTACGAAAATCATCTTATACTTTTGTAAACATTAAAGTATCTTTTTTTTTGGTTAAATTGAATGTTTATTTATGTTTCATCTAAAAATTTTAATATTTCACTTCTGATTAAAATGAATAAAACAGGGAAATATAGTTGTGTTGGTAATGCCTAGTAAGAAATAGTTCTCATACGAAATTTTAATAAACTAAGTGCGCATGACTGCGTTGCATTGTCCTTCTGGCGTGATTTTATAGAATGTGTTAAGCTTTGTCTGCATGAGCTGGAGGGATGGTCTGAAAGTAGAACTTTCGCAAGGCCAATTACGAACGTAACGCAGTATTAAACTATGTTTACGTGAATTGTACTTTTATGTATAAATTACCCAACGACGACCTTCTCCATCACCACTGACTTTTGAATGTCATTCCGTCACCTTATCATGACTTACTCGCTGATGCTAATTATTTTCATTTTCATCGTCACACATTTTTTTTTTTCAGTTAACATATTTTATTCTCAGCTTTACTTTCTTCCGCTTTACTTTAGAGGAGTCCCTTCCAAAGATTTCCCACACTGACACCTTACCATGCCTAGTTACACAATTTTTTTGGACATCCCGGGTCAGACATAAAAATAACCTACTTTGGGCTCATCTATCATGGCCACCCACTTCGCAAACATTGAAATGCTCTTCGTTTGTTGCTATAGCGTGAGTTCGGTTACATTCTTCTTTTATAATTCTGTAGGTCGTATAATTAATATTTGGGTATACAAAAAAACATCCGTTTATCATCTGTGGTGCAGGATAATCTACGATGAAGATACGCATTAGAATCCCATTATTTATGTTTTCACCAAACTCAAACAATTCTACAGTACTGAAAATGGTTTCCAAGCTTCTCCGTGCCGAATAATCCAACCTTATTTTCTTCAGTGGCTATGGCTCTGAAGTGTGTTGGTCACCAAAGCAGCTTTTTTTATTCCTCTCTGGAAAGAAAATAAGTGGAGCCCCTAGCTTGCAGTCTTCCACGCCCTCAATAAAGTTGTCGGGACAAAAGAAGGATCGTTAAGCCTTCAAGTGTGGCCGTGATGTTAATGATGGCGTATTAGTCCATGTTCTTCACATCACATAAAATGCAGGTCTCTTCTTTTTTTAAAGCTTAGGGCGGGCACAAGTTGCATGTCTCACTTCCCACGATAGAGAAGCTCCCGACGAAAGATAATTGGAGATAATGCTACAATGAGTGAAACGCAGCTATGCCATGGCGACGGTTAGTAATTGTACATTACCGAGTTCACTAACGTGGAAAATGACCGCTTGCACACTTGTGGTACCGAAGATACCCGATACAGCAATTTACCCCGCCCGTTTCNTTTACCCCGCCCGCTCCATTTCTCACGCTGCTTGTTTTGTATACAGGACAAAGAAAGGATGTACGACATGTAGCTGGTACTTAGAAGTAGGGCTACGCAAGGAAATTTTCCGCCTAGAGGTAGGGAATAGAATCCTTATGCATTCATTATCTGTGCATTGATACACTCCAAACCAGAAACAGTGTGAATTGAGCCAAATCGGTGAAAACCAGTGAAAATTGAGCGACTGATAATCAGTGTCGGATAACTGATTAGTATTATGGCTGAATTTCACTGATTTATTTGTTATTCCTACTGAATGTCAAGAATTTCACTGCCATAGTCAATTGTTCCCAGTTGATTTGCTTCATTTGCCAGTCAGCAGTAGTTTATCAATTGACTTTCAGTGGGTGTTATTTCACTGATTAATATGATTAATTCGGGTTCAGAGTGTACATAATTTATGTACGCAACAATCTGATCAGGAATAATCCCTCGTGACAGACATGAAAGCTCCATTAATTACGCAGAAACCTTTCCATCTGTGCAACAATTAATAGAAACAAAAGTGCCCGTTACGAATTTGATATTAACTACAATAACCTGCTAAAATTAACAACTGAAGATGTGAGGTAACCAAATTTATCTCCCATTTCACTATTAAAGCCTATGGAAATGTTTTGCTGCGAGTGTTCGATGGGCTTTGTTTTTTGACTGTATAACTGAATTAACAAGATCACCATGAAAAGCAATAGCTGATACAATGTGTAGTTTTATAATACAAAATTGTTGACTGTTTTTCGAGTAACAACATAATACAGTATAAACCCATGAAATCACTACGTATGCCAAAATTATTCATTTAAAATGTATACATTTTATTATGTAGAACTCTATATTTACGAAATAAAATTATTAAATTTTTATGGAATGTTAATTTTTAAAAAAGGTTTTTTCTGCACAATATATAAAGTTAGTATGTTGTGCTGCACGTATGTGTCCATTCGCTCGTAAAAGAATAATTAAATAAAACCACTCTCAAGGAAAATTTTTGTATAAAACTCTTGTCAGCTACAAACTGTGGCTGTTAAAGTAATAAAAGAAACATCACAGTTGTGTGATTTGTACTTTAGCATGCTGGGAAATACGGGAAATGGAAACCACAGAAACTCTCTCCATGGGACCAAGAGTAGCTCATAATAATAATAATCTTCATATTACATTCCATAGCG
The DNA here is from genome assembly GCA_002778355.1 of Clitarchus hookeri. Lineage (NCBI taxonomy): Eukaryota > Metazoa > Arthropoda > Insecta > Phasmatodea > Phasmatidae > Clitarchus > Clitarchus hookeri. The sequence goes on from NQII01002058.1 coordinate 219,012, forward strand.
TATGTGTGTTGCATTTAGTTTTCCTACTGTCAACATAATAGCTAGAAATATACGCTTCACGTGAGTGGTCCGCAATCAGTTGCTAACTGAATGTCCACTCATCTAGGTTTTATTGCAACAGCACGCAAGCGAACAATGTTGATGTTAGGAATGTGGATTTGCAGTACATTAACAGGACTTTAGGAAACACTGAATCAAAACCACCTGATCTTTAGTGATAGATGCACAGCACTCAATAATACTAATTATCTGAGACAAAAAATTAATATAGTACTGAGTGTGAATAAACAAATGTAAGGGGTTTCGGATTGAGTTTTATGTTTGTAGACGGCTTTCACAAAGCTCACAATTATTATCGTCGCGTCTTTACTAAGCTGTTTAGTCGCGAGTGCTTCACAAATGCAATCAGCTGACTACATTAAGACTAAATTATGTGAACACAGATATTAATGTGCGCATGCACCACACATTAACTTACGGACTGTCAATGTCAAAATTACGCGTTAAACAACAAAGTGTAAATTTATATTTACATTTGCAGCTCATTAGTAGGGCTCCCATTATAGATCATACGTTTGCTTTACTTGGGTACGTTTTACATTGTATTTACATTAAAACTATAGCAGGGAAAGTGAACTAAAATGTTTAACATTCATGTATGTAAACAATGTGTTAACAATTGTTCCAAGCCAAGTGTGCTTGATGGTTCTGGTGGCAGGACAAGGCCTCGATGGCTGTGTGATTTACAGGCCGTCCCTCCCTCTTCCACAACGACGATCCAGATCTGATCCATCCCTGGATTCGGGATTTTCGCAAATGGGACACGTCGAGGAACTTGCCAGTGGCCGGTGGGTTTTATCGGGGTACTCCACTAAACCCCACATACTCCTCGCTAACGATGGTTTCCTGAAATTACACCAGGCGAATACTGTGATGGGTCCTTAGCTACACGCATGACCAATTCCTTCTCTTCTCATGCTTGCTCCGTCTCTAATGGCCTCGCCGTCGACGAGTCATGCACCTGCCTACCTACCATCTCCACTGACACGTTCAACCTTCCTATAGGTTGACCTGCAAGGACAGTCTGCCCCTCTGGTTGGGCAGCTGGCAGTCGGCTCCACCAAGAATCAGGACAGTGCCCGGCAGACGGGGACGCGCCACCTGATTGTGAGGCAGCTCATATCACGACCAGCGCTGCGAGGATCTCTTGCCCCCCTTGTGACGTTCACTCCGCTTCCCCTCACCGAAACTCGACCAGACGTCTGCTGGGCACTATACCACAGAGTACTTACAAATACAGAGGTGAAACGGGGACGTGTATTGAGAACTCCAGACACAGCCGCCAGCAACATGGCTTGCCGCACATCGATATGGCGGAACGTTGTTCACAAATCAGCTCCTTGGAGAGAATCTTGCAAGAAGGCAGCCATAACGTGCAATAGCCAATCAGACACAAGGACTCTTTCCTCAGTATCGCGCGGCCAACGAACAGCCGAGTTCGCGAACATCAAAGGAACCACCACACTGTTTCGCTTCTGTACACAATGTGTTTTTGAATAACATGTCGAAATTAAAACTACATCATCTATTGGCTAGTAGAAACAATAAATCCTAGTAAGCAAATGTTTGAAAATGTCATCTAGTATTTTAAAATTTAAGTTGGAGTTAGGCAAAACAACGCAGGGAGTCTGCAACTTTACGTACCTCCATGCACAACAAGTTAAATATCACGAGGGCGAACGGAACTGGCACGCCATGTGAAGAGCGCATGCACGTAATACACCATATATGGGGGATTTGCAATTGAGTAGCAAAGGCTGCAGGATATGATTGCACTTTATTTCCAACAACACACAAACAGCAGTATTGGCGACGTAGGGTCTTCACATAATTTGATGGCCTATGTAAAGCGGTCGTTGCCTGACGCGTCAGTTCCGTTCGCCTTCGTGATATGCAACTTATCGTGCACGCAGGTATATGAAGTTGCGGACTCCCGGCTCTGTTTTGCTACTATTAGAATTTGAAAATATTACACCACCTTTTAAAAAATTTAGTTACTAGGATTTGTTGTTTATATTAGTCCATAGATGCTGTGGTTTGTATTTAGGCACGTTATTCAAAAACGCCTTGTATAGTCCATTCACGGTTACTTCCAACTTTTCTGAAAAGCCCTGCTTAAGTTCTACTTCCAGGATATTCCCCCCCACCCCTCACGCAAAAAAAGCTTAACTAAATCTAGAAAATGACACCAGAAGGACAGTGCACCGCATTCTTACACACTCAGTGTAATAATATTTTGCATAAGAACTATTTTATACTAAGCATTACCAACGCAAATATTTTCCTTGTTTTTATTAATAAAAATTATTAATGAAATTTTGTAATTTATTCATATAATATAAGTAGAAGTACAATTTAATAAAAAAATAACTTATGTTTATGTTTACAGAAGTATACCTGGCACATTTCGAACACAATCAAATACGTTATATACAGGATAATTTTTCAAGGTTTGATTCAAAAAGAGNTTAATAAAAATTATTAATGAAATTTTGTAATTTATTCATATAATATAAGTAGAAGTACAATTTAATAAAAAAATAAGTTATGTTTATGTTTACAGAAGTATACCTGGCACATTTCGAACACAATCAAATACGTTATATACAGGATAATTTTTCAAGGTTTGATTCAAAAAGTGTGAAGAAATCGCGAATAGACCCCGCCTCACTAAAAGTTTGGAATGTTATGTGATGAGGCAGTTTGGGTGGTAGGAGTTATGTATAGTTATTTCGTGGTCAACAGAGAGCGCACTAACTTATGGAACATGCCTGGGGCAAGTAGAAAACAACACCGCATAATCGTCCACAACCTCCAGAAACACTTCCAGATCTCATAAGAGCTGCCCAGACGGAACGGGACCATCGTCCGGAAGATGGCACCAACACATTGATTACAAGCATGCCACGGCGTGTTAGGGACCTGTACAGTGCACATGGAGGCCATACACGAGACTAAGCTGCAGTGGGAAGAAAGAAACCCTCCCTGGTCAAAGACACCATTGAGTTAATTTTGTTGTACTTTAGTATTTATTTGTTTGTGATATTGGAAAAATGTTTGTTTGCTAGAAACACTTTGAATTTCACGTTGTAAATCGTATAATTGCTATGCTTTATTTTTATGTATATTCCATACTTTTTGTGAGACGTCTATATTCTGTGACAATATCATCTTCATTGACCCTGCCTTCAAGAGAGTAACAACACGCGGATATCCAAGGCCAAAACATCCTTGAGGATACGTTTCCCGGGTTGCCGGGATGTTGCAGTGGCGCTGTCAACGGCCTGCCGACGACGCGGGGCGGCGGCAGGCGNGCGGAAATACGACCAGCTAGGCTGCCGCGTCCCTTCTGCTCGCCCGCACCTCAGACGAAGACGCGGACTGCTCCACAAACTCACCGTGCAAATTAAACTTTCTGCTGGCGGTGTGTGTGTGTTAGTTAACTTGGAACTTTTGAAGATTCGCATTTTTCAGAAACTGGCTGATATCTGATGGTTATTTGAGCACTTATGATATCAACATTTGAAAAATTCCTCTGCCCCTACCTGTAAAAATTTTAATGGGCACACTGATCGGCAAGCGCCCAGTAAAGTTGGTAACGACAGTGTGGAAGTAGTTCTAATCTTGATGTTGAATTGTTAGATAAACATTTGTGAACACTGAAATTATTTATATTTCTTTCTGTTTATTTAATGCATATAAATGTATGAATCAGCAAATTTGTATTATTTACTTTAGCAACAGTTTCCCAGTTTCACTTGAGTGACGTACGAATAAAGTGATCAGGCTTATGGCCATGTTAATTTCACATATAGCGGAAGAATACACTACGTGCATACAAGTAGATCTTAAGCAGGACTTTCAAAAGCGCTGAAAGATATGGTTGGACTGTGTGCAGAATTTTTTCGCGCAATATGTAAATATGGGTCCTTAAACAAAGCCGGGTGCGAGGTCCTTTACTAGTGCATCCGATGATTACGTAAAATATATTTATATAAATCAGTCTGAAAAAGTTTTTTTTTTTTTTTTTGCTATATTCAAGTACTTTAAAATTATGTTGCAAACAACTTTACTTCACTCGTTTCGTCTTTGTTGATTTCTGTTTCGGGTTTGAAAATGACTCAGCGTATTTTCACGTTCTTACTTGCGTATGAAATTTACGGCACAGTATTTTTTAACGTAGAGCAGACACAGGAACACACATACGCCGTGGAACATTGCCTTGCGCCTAGTCACTATCAAGTGTTTGACGCGAATGTCTGTAAAACTTACCCTCATCGTTATAATCAGGTGGTACCCTAAACTCTTTAATAATCTCCATGTAATTATTTTTACTCTTTCACCAAATATAGGAAAATAACCCAACGGTTTAGGAAATAGGAGTGCATTTGGATGAAAATGAGATGGATAATTAATAGGTGAATACGTAATATTAAACCGTTCTTATCGGAATCGAAGACACTGAGTCCAGAAACCAAATCACGCACTTTCGATGTTGACATATTCGGTGAAATACGATACGGAGAGAGTACGAAAGTATTCCGAGAAAATTTTCAGTATCATGCATTTACCATGCTACCGAAATGAGATCGAACTGGGTACCTCACCAGTGAAAGGCCGTTTGCGCTTACTAATAAGCCATATCATGTTTACCTTCGAGAAACTAACACACTCCAAAATACTGAGAATATTTTAGTATGTATCATAGCTCATATCACATTTTCATCACTTCCGACAAAATCTTTTATCAGCTGTCTTTAAACTCCCATCGTGGTACTTATTTTTTCGAAATATGTTGTATAATGCTACATTTCTGTCTTCAGGTGATTTTCATATACGCCAGATCTAAACAACGACCCAAGGGCTTTTAGAATAAAACACAATTGATTTAAAATGTAAAAAGATGAATTTGTTATTGAAAACAGAGGTAAAATAACAAAGGTTAGGAATTTAAATAGAACTTGAATGTTCTTAATACACGTGGGTTAAATTACTGCAAAAGACTTCTCTCGCTTCCTAGCAAGTGTTTATATATCTTGAAATTTGTATTATGTTGTGATGTTAAATCAGGCTGGCATAAGTTTCAATTTCTGTCAAGTTTTATGAGATTATCATATTTCAAAATAGTTTATTTTCAGATATTATATATATGTTGTTGGAGAACCTTCCGAAAACTACAGCAATATTCATTTACAGTCTCTGAAAATTTGCGCTACGAGTAATAGCTAGAGACTTGCAAAATTTGCATCATTATCTGAAGAGAATAAACTTCAAATACACGTCTTTTTGGGCTGCGTTTGTCGTTGGACTACAGTTTGCTTGACGCCTCCTGGATGGCGTAGGAACGATGGGAAACAACTAACTATAGGACGGCTCCATCACTTTCCGCCAAGTAAAAAGGCAAAATGCGTCCTCGACCTTGCATAAGCCACTAAACAAATGGCATCGACGACACTAATATTTACGTGCTGCCAGAAAATAAAATAAAATTCACATATTCCTAGCAATAGCTCATAAAAATAACGTTTGTTATTACTGCTACTGACCTGAGGAATACTGCATTCAACAAATTCATAAAAATTTGTTCTTAGGTAAAAGAACTTCGGTGTGGCTGTATTGGGGATACGGCCGTGGATTTTGATTGGATAAATCTACGTCAGCTTAGCGTGTAATATTNCTTCGGTGTGGCTGTATTGGGGATACGGCCGTGGATTTTGATTGGATAAATCTACGTCAGCTTAGCGTGTAATATTTTATTTTCGATATGGGAGTGGAATGAAAGTAACGAAATGGATCCTTGACTTTAACTGTACAAATAGACAGATCTAGACGAGGTCTTTCGTTTGGCACCAAAACCAGTGCGCTAGCACATCGGAGTCGCGATATATACTGCCCGGGAATTTTCGTCTAAGCCCGAAGTTGCCGCCAGTCGCCGCGGGGCCCCACCCTGTCTCGCGCATGTGCGGCGCCAATACAACGTTATGCCCGCATCGTAGTAGTATACCCAAGCGAACGAGACCACAATTCTTTCAACTGTATTTTATTAGTCACGAAGTTATAGTGCGGAATGGATCGTCCTGTAAGCGTTACATCGCCGTTACCGTACAACAAAATGTCGACTTTCATTCTGCCATGAAAAAAAAAAAAACATTCAAATATTACATTGTTATTTTTTTATTAGAATAGACACAACTGCTTACAATAAGACCCATGTGACAACTAAATGTGGAGACGAGAGAGGCCGGAAGAACGGCCACTTGAGAGGATGCGCGGAGAGACAGCGCCCCTGAATGGCATGGTAAACAGAGGAGCAGCAGCAGCAGAGGCCGCAAGCATACGGCGTGCCTCCTCGTGCGCGCTCGTGCGTGTTCGTGCGTGCTCGGCTCCGCTTGTCCGCGCGCCAGCACACGTACCGTCTTTCGCCTTCATGGGAACTCGCAACACTCGCTGCCCGGCCACTCCCTCCGATAGCGACTTTCGATTTCCTTGTTCGTCTCGCTTGCGACTACCACCATGCTTGCGGATGCAGACAGCTCGAATTTCGAATTTTTAAGACCTGTTATACGAGAGGCTACCCCCCCTNTACCACCATGCTTGCGGATGCAGACAGCTCGAATTTCGAATTTTTAAGACCTGTTATACGAGAGGCTACCCCCCCTCCCCCAGATCCTACGAAGCAAGCATATACCTCTACCTTCCCAGCTGACACGTACATGGGATGGACAAANCCCCCCCTCCCCCAGATCCTACGAAGCAAGCATATACCTCTACCTTCCCAGCTGACACGTACATGGGATGGACAAAATAATATGAACACCATGCAATATAGTACATTTTGTTGCATGTTGGAACACTTCTTCCGTGTAAATAATGCGACGCGTATGTATTGCACAGTTTACGTGCCAGGTATTGTAGGTTATATTTCAGTGTATTATACGCTTTGTTCTTCAATTGAGTATAGTAATTTTGCACCTTAGTACTAATAGTTGAACCTACCCTTTAAAAGGGACGGGAAGAATGTGTATAGCAATTAGAAACAGTATTTACTTTCCTTGTGTCAAAATAGGCCGCGGTAAGTGGTCATCAATACTTAAGATAAAAAAAGTAAAAACTATGGTTTAGCATAATTTGACTATATTGAATTTCCTGTAATTTTTTTCGTTTAATTTACTTGTACACCCCCAAAAAACTAAAATTACGAGTTTGACATGCCATGGTTCATAAACTATGCGACCTAAAACATTTTAATGCGAGTAAAGAGTACTTACAAGTAAGATCTACAAGATGAACATTATTTTTTGCAAATATAAAGTATTGTAATTTTCTGAGACCAGCGCCCTTAAAACAGTGTATCGTCACTTGTCTTTGTACGAAATTTTTAAAAGATTTTTATACTTAACTGACTTTCTGTCCTCTGGTTCTTTCGCGTGCACCACACGTACAAGTTACTGATTTCCTGACCGAAGGACAGCTTTGTACTCCACGTGCTAAGATTATAAAATTACTTGGTGAGCTTAATCTGGAGCAGGCCATATAGAGTTGCCCATATGAGAAGCAGTGCTCCCTTAAATCTCTCCCAGCTGTCCTTAGAGACTGTCTCTGGGCCTTATTTGTAGTCATAGTCATAGCGAAACAGACCTTGAGGGGAAATTGCCGTCTCTTCAATTCGACAGGATACTTAAATGGAATGAGTGGTAGGAACGTTATGAAAACTTATCACCCTCTCCCCCCAGGGAAACCAATGAAGACTGGCCTAGATTACATATTTCTGCGAAACCTTCACCTGTAGCCTGGTACTATTGCAGATAATGGAGCCCCAACCTAGAGGAGAAGCTTGTGTGGCGATAGGCCAGAAGGGTAGATGCTGTTGATGAACTCGACATGATAATAGACTCAATAATTCATTTTTACATCCGTGTCCACAGATTTGTACTCCATTTCTACCCCTTCGAACAACTTAAGCAAACTATGCTAATTATTTACCATACTGTTAACATTGCTCAATCCTACCAACATATTCTACGGAAATTTGTCGATCCACTTGAAAAATATAGAATAAAGATTGTTTAAAGTGATTTTTGTCTTCTGAGCACCCTTAGATGTAATGCAACTGGGGTATATTCAAGTTACGTTAAATGCTGTTGTAGTGGGTAACGACCTCAGCCGGATAGGCCACGAATTTTGACTGACAGGGACCGTCGAACATTGAAGATGATACGGGAACATTGCATGTAAGTGAGTGATACCATCGCCCGTGCATTCTGCAGTGCCGCCAATCGTGCAGCTAGTACTGTAACTGTTAATCGGGAGTTAGGAGGTTTGAGGTTTAGAGCTTAGGCACGTGCCAAATAAACCTCACATATCGCCTTTGAACGTGAAACGCCGAGTTGGCGGTGTAAAGAGCGCCGCCATTGGAATGTGGACGACTGGAAACACGCGTGAGTTTGGAGTGATGAATCACGCTATACCTGTGTGGCAGTCCGATGGGCGGGTTTGCGCGTGGAAAGTGCCAGGTGAACGCCACACGCCCGCCTGTACAGTACCCACAGTGAAATTCGGCAGAAGTGGAGTGAGAGTGCGGGGGGTGTTTTTAGTAGGTTCATAGTCCTCTCGTAATACCACGGGGCGCGTTAGAGTCGGAAGGCTATAAGGACATCTTTGACGGGCTGCGAGTTGTCTGCGGTAGAATACCAGTTCGGAGACGATAACTGTGTGTTTCAGCATGATAGTGCTCCTTGCGATAAAGCACGGTCTGCTCATAAGCTGTTTGTGGACAATATGGTTTCGGAAATGGACTTTCCAGTTCAGAGCCCCGACCTCAGTCCCATCGAACACCTCTGGGATGAACTGGAACGACGACTGCGCGCCAGACCGCAACACCCACATCGCTTACTACACTTGCTACAGTGCTGCAGGAAGAATGGTCGGCCATTCCCTCAGAGACGTCCCGACACCTGGTTGACAGTCTCACCCGCAGGGTTAGAGCTGTAATAAAGACCAAGAGTGGGGCTTATACGAGGGACACCAATAAGAAAGTCTCGTGTGAGTGTCGGGATACAATTGATAATATAGTTTATAAACAAACGGCCTCATCATTGTTATATCATGTAATTGTAACAGTTATTTTGGTTATTTGTAAAGTTTATAGCTCTGACAATTCTGTTTCCAAGAAACCAATTAAAGATTTTGCAACACAAGGTGGTTACTATGCAGCTGGAATAGGCACTATAAACCAATTCACCCCATCGAAAATAACGTATGAAATTATTAACCGCCGTATAAAATGTGATTTAAACACACATATAGAACTTCGTATGGAAAATAACATAGAGCGGTGTATTTCACGAACCGCGCAGTCTACGGAAATAAGTTATTTCGTAATTAATCCTACTCAGTTCTGACAATTTTTTAAGCAGTTGTAAGGCAAATGAAACTATTTTTCCTCTTTAAAAGATAGGAGGTCTCATTTCTGTTTATACATTTTTCGTTTGATAGGTTTTTTTGTTTTCAAAACATGTTGGTTTGAAGGTTATAGGCATGTAGACGATGTAATACAGGTAACCTATAATCAAAAATACATTCAAACATTTTTCACCCTCTTAAAAATTTGAAATTAGAAAATCCTGAAATTATTTTTAGGTAATTATATAGACAACATTGTAAAGCAAAAAGCATAACGAAATCTTATAGGGTTACTGAGCTATTAAGGAGTCTTCGAAAACATGTATTACCACTTTGCGCCCTCTTAGGAGTTGAATTTAAAAAATAATCCTCAAATTCGTTTTTAAGTATTTGTATACGCGACATTTTAAAGCTGAGAGCACAACAATATTTTATCAGGTTAATGAGTTATTAAGAAGTCGTATAAAACACATTTGACCCCTTTTCACACTTTAAGAGGTTGAATTTAAAATTTTTTTTTTGAAATTGGTTTGTATAACTACCTTCGTGAAGTTAAGAGCACAACGATATATCATCGGGACAATGAGCTATCGACGAGTCCTCGAAAAAACAATCTACCCCATTTCGCCCTGTTACGAGTTGAATTTCGAAACATCCATTCTTAGTGTGAGTGCATGCACACTAGGGGAAGTCATCCGTAATTTTTCATGCTTTTGCGTTCAGCGGTTTGGGCTGTGCGTTGATGAGTGAGTTTGTTTAGTCAGGCGGGTCACTTCAATTTTTATATAGACGTAAGTTATTTGTTATTTACTACCAATTGTTAGTTTTTTATTCTATGTGCATAAGAATATATAATAAGCGCTTTAAAGTAAAACTACATAAGTTGTTAAAAATATTCCTTATTTCGAGATGAAAATAAACAACAAACCATTGCAACATCAGAAATGAAAGCACTTCTTAAACCACAAATGCAAATCGCGAACAGTATAGATAACGATGTGACGGAACTCACTCTATTCCGTGGCGGGATTACAGGCTTGCCGCGAGGCAGATAATGGCGCCGCGTTGAAGCGCAACTGATACTCAGCGATGGACCGCGGATTATCGCGAGGGGAACTTGGAATCTGCATATCTTGATTGTAAATGACGCGAACACGTGTTAGGCTACACTCGTCTTCCGAGGACTGGTCGCGCAAGGCCCGTCATTACCATGGTAATGTATGCGTTGCTGCACGCACGCGATGGCACGGCAAACACCTGGAGAGGACCATCGAGGTGGCTGATATTCTAAAGGCGGGAGATTAAGAATTCCGTTCTTCACGAGGCTTGTTCGAAGATCGTCATGGTCTTTGGAAGTCACGAGCAATGTTTGCGCTGTGGGGCGTTCGAGAATTAACTAAACACTCGGCGGAGACGTTGTGAATAACGAACTGAGGCCGGTGGGCTGGTTTTGAAAGGTCCCAGTCACGGGACGGCTACAAGTCAAGCAATGTCGTGTTATCTTACGGCAACGAAATTGCTTCTTTCTCATGTTGTCTGGCCGAAGCCGGTGTTTTCGGGATTGTTCACTTCCAAGTTTATTTCAAGTGTCCGTAGGATAAGCAATGGTTCCGGAAGCATGGAGTCAGGAATAAACAGGAGATACCATGCTATGACATCATTGAAGATGCATTTTCGTCCATCGTCATAATGTGACACCCAAAACATTGAAAATGTTGAGGCAGATTTTTTGTATACAATGCACGTAAAATGTGAAAGTTTGTAAACAAATAACAACTAATGAAGTTAAACGTACTCTGATACAATACTAGTTTAATTTTAATTTTAATTTTAACATGTTAAGTTTCCAATTTTTTGAGTGACCCAACATGGCAGACAGGATTCATCATTTTACCATGCACATCCAAACACAAGGCCTCCCCTTGTCCAGGACAGTGGCGTACGCAAGGGGGGAGCTGATGAGGCTGCAGCCTTCCCAAAAAAAGTAGAACTATAAATAAATATAAGCAAATTTTGGAAAATTAACTGAAAATTATGCATTGAAAATTGAAATGAACATTTGCAATATTAAGCGTGCACTTGAAATTAAATTATATATAACATTTAGAAAATGGCGTTTTTCTTATAGTACTAAGTACCCACTTTACATATGGAGTTTCAGCCCATCTAGAAAATAAAATAGCATGTGCGCAAATGTTGCACACTACCGCTTGTTTTTCAGCGTTTAAACGTGTAATTGTGGAATCATTACAATTACTAAATTGAGCGATTCCCGACGTCTACAAACAGTGTAATAGCCATCAACTCTATAGAGTCTGGATTTGAAGTTGAAACGGTAATATTTATGTGTTAATAATGTAGGCTTCGAGGGCTCGAAATAAAACGCATTGTATTTGTGAGCTAACACAGTGCTTGCCAGTTTGTCATCACGCAAGACATTAGTCACGATTTAAGCAGTTGTGAACTACTGCGTTATTCTCTCGCAATCTTAAAGAAATCGAAACAGAAAGCACGCGATTTTAATTGTTTTTTACAATTCTGCACGTAAGTGACGTGAATGTACGCAATTGAGTTAAATTCGTGGTAGACAAAGAATGAGTAATAAATGAATATTTTATTATTTGTGTTTATTCTTCGGATACAAGTAAACAAATATGTCAAGTTTAGGCAGCAGTAACGTACTCCTGACTCTTAGTCCTTTAGCGAGTTTGATGTCGCCCGGGTTCAGACAAGATACCTCATGAAGTGCTTTGTCGGCCTATTACAGGGGTTCTACACCTGGGAGAGAAGAACGCCCCTCTCTCAAAAGAGATTTGGGCGGCTCTTAACATCGAGATCTTGAGAGCCCTCTCTCGACAGGCGTGAGAGAATTCTAGGCCAGACATAATATACTGTAAAAAAAAATGAAAGGAAATGTTTTAAATAAAACAACACTGTACAATGCTCAGCCAATACCTAACCACACACTAGATGTGTTTATACGTGTACATCTATGTGCGTGTATATGTACGCGTATATAAGCTATGTATTGCAAAGCATATATGTATTTGGGGACGGGAGGTGTGACTTCATACTACAGTATATATGGGCCTCGATATTTTTATAACACCTTGGTATACAGTATTACAAAAGTTCAATAATAAAATGACTGTTTTTTTGGGCGTATACCGATTTCAGGTGTAACTTAAATAAGTTGCGTGACCAAAATACTTTTAAAAATTGCTTCCATCATTTTCATACTTCTGCTATAATGAATGTTCTAAAAATAATTTATAGATTCTTACCACACGAAGTCGTTACACAGTCGTTGTAATTCACGACGATTGTGATAAAAAAAAGATTTAAAACCGATTTTACATACGGCAACTACTGTCTCATTTTTTCAAATTTTTTGTAATTATATTTGTGTGCAGGGGAGTACCCAGAATGTTTTTTTTTAAGAAGGAAGGACTGTTGATCCTTAGTGCGAATGTCAACACTAGTGCTTTACCTAGAGTTGTGTACATTTATTCAGAGTTATCTTTCCGGAGGAACAATGTGGCCAACTTCTTGAAGTTTAAACTTCCTCAGTACTACCGTGCGTAACCGCCAGTGGATATGTATTACATTTGTAGTGGCAAAAGAGGAAATTCGTCTCTTTGTCTCGTTCTCTCCTCGAACCTGTTTCGTCACTCTTATTATGTGAATGTTTGTTTGCAAACGTTACATTTACTTTAATATTAACAAGGAAACAGAATTGAATGATTATCTGCCTACTATTCAGTTATTGCTTAAATACTCTAATGTTTGTGATTTAGGCAAGGATGATCNTACTCTAATGTTTGTGATTTAGGCAAGGATGATCAAGTTGTACGTAGCCTACGGACATTAGGCTTGAAATTCGTCGTTACATATGTCATTAGAAATAATATTTTTTTTTTTTATTAGGGACCGAGATAAGAATAGCATCAATTGCACCACTAAATGATCACAAGGCGTGCTTAACACATTTTTTATAGCTTAAGAAAGAGAAGACGTTGATATGGATGATGGAGCTTCGCAGTTCCATGCAACGTTACAGTAACGGAAACTGTGTCGTGCGAAATGCTATTGAAGTTGGCCACACTGCGGTGGTCTGCCTTCTGCGTTATGAAGTGAGACAAACCNAAATTCGTCTCTTTGTCTCGTTCTCTCCTCGAACCTGTTTCGTCACTCTTATTATGTGAATGTTTGTTTGCAAACGTTACATTTACTTTAATATTAACAAGGAAACAGAATTGAATGATTATCTGCCTACTATTCAGTTATTGCTTAAATACTCTAATGTTTGTGATTTAGGCAAGGATGATCAAGTTGTACGTAGCCTACGGACATTAGGCTTGAAATTCGTCGTTACATATGTCATTAGAAATAATATTTTTTTTGTTTATTAGGGACCGAGATAAGAATAGCATCAATTGCACCACTAAATGATCACAAGGCGTGCTTAACACATTTTTTATAGCTTAAGAAAGAGAAGGCGTTGATATGGATGATGGAGCTTCGCAGTTCCATGCAACGTTACAGTAACGGAAACTGTGTCGTGCGAAATGCTATTGAAGTTGGCCACACTGCGGTGGTCTGCCTTCTGCGTTATGAAGTGAGACAAAGCTCACAAACCACTCGAAAATCCTAGCGTGAGAGAGAAGACCACTCACTGACTGGTACAACTTAATGGTGGCCGGAANCTCACAAACCACTCGAAAATCCTAGCGTGAGAGAGAAGACCACTCACTGACTGGTACAACTTAATGGTGGCCGGAAGTATTGATAATGACAGAGACAAGCATGCATGCGTAAATGCATACCATTTAAACGACAGCTCGGAAGTAAAGCATTATATAGTCTATTCGCGGTTTTTTTCCACACTTTTTGAATCAAACCTTTGAATATGCCCCACATATGACTTTCCTGGTTATTTCCTAAACATGCCACATATCACAAGCGTTGTATACTTGTTAACATAAAATTACCTTAATTCTGGTGGAATGGTTATTTTACTTATATTCTGTCTTGGAATTACAATATTTCATTTACAATCAATATGAATAAAGACAGAGAGAAAACAGGTGTGTTGAAGTAGATCTAATGCAAAATAGTATTACACTGGGTGCGCATGAATGCGATGCGCTGTCCCTTTTGTGTAATTTTTTTTACTGTCAGTCAAGTAAAGTAGAACTTTAAAGCCCTGCTGAAGTAGGACTTTAGAAGGGCTTCAGAAAAGTTGGAAGTAATCGTGAATGGACTATACCCCCCTAGCCCCCATCTACCCAGGAGCGGATCTAAACTTTCGTATGTAAGTGGGGGAAGGTAGGGAGCTATTTTAGAATTGTGCAGGTGCCATTTTCGAATTGTAGCAGCATTTTGGCCCCGGGAGGGGGTATCACATTAATGAAATAAAGTCAGTATTTTAAACAATTCTGATATAGTTTAATGTTACTTTTAAATACATTCACAGTAGAGTTTCACGCCGATGCCACCTACCCTCTGGGTCCACCCCCTGCCTCTGCCCCTGGGATAACGACACTGTCAGCGTGTTTCAGCGTTTCACCACTCCCCAGTTTTCTATACTTAGACGCAGGCTGGCCACAGTCGCACAGGAGGGAGTCAGAAACGGCGAGAGCTTGCCGGCAGCAACACGATGACCCCAGAACTGTTTTTTCTCCTTTTTCGGCGGGCGGCCGTCAACAGGAAGCGCAAACAAGCGCGGTCGGCTGGCCTTCCCGTCCGGCCTTGGCGGCGTGCAAACTGTGACGTAACGACCTTCGCCGCGATGCCGTCACACTGGCGCGCTCGTGACGTCACCACGGCCGGCGAGACGCCTCTCGTACAAAGGTCGCACTATGCAGGTTACCTCTCTCCTCCCCCCTTTGTCTACCAACTCTTGTAGACAGTACAAACATTGCTCTGACCAAGTTGTCGCGATTGTTCTCACGGGGCTCTTGGTAAGAGAACCACGTTTGTGCCGCGTGCTCGACCTTCACTATACGTTGATTACTTTGGCGAGAATCTCTGTTTGAATCCCGGCTGGAAGTGGCTGAAGTTTTCAAATGCACGACCGACATGTGTATTTTGCATGAGGTCTCCCCAGCCGCCTTGTTGGCGATGAACAGGTAGCGTTAAAAAACTAAATACTTGTCGTAAAATTAGCGCGTGCCAAATTTGGCCACGCGTGAGCGAATTATTTTTTAAGTCTTACGTTACCTTGTTACCTTGGCGGAAGCCAGCAGGATCAGAACTGCTGCACGTATTGCGGGTTTTGTCTTTTATTTTACAGGTTTTCTACCCTACAACCTAAATTAAAAACGNTCAGAACTGCTGCACGTATTGCGGGTTTTGTCTTTTATTTTACAGGTTTTCTACCCTACAACCTAAATTAAAAACGATCTGCTGAGCGTCTAGCTTAAAATAGAATTTTGTGAGATTTGTTTCAAATAAATACCTCATGGCCACTATAGTTTTACTTTTCCGTAAACGTGTAATCACACTTTCTGGAAAGACAATTTATCGGTACTTTCATCAAACTGAAACGTCATCCANATCGGTACTTTCATCAAACTGAAACGTCATCCAATCCACAGGTAACGGTAGCCTTAAGTTTAACTAATCGTTCAAGAGAAAACTTGCCTCTTATCTCGTTCTCCCCTTACGCAAGTTTCCTTACTCTTTTGTTTTACTTATGTTACAGACGTGTCCTTTTCTGCAAAGATAATGTTTGTTTTAATGTTTTACCGTGGAGCAAGCAACGAAATTTATTTTATTTTATAGATGTATATTTTATTGTCATCGCTAAAGAATTTCGATGCTTTCACTCTAGTTAAAGATGATAAAGTCGAAACTAGNTGTATATTTTATTGTCATCGCTAAAGAATTTCGATGCTTTCACTCTAGTTAAAGATGATAAAGTCGAAACTAGCCTAAGGCCATGCGGACAGAACTTCATGTTTATACATAAGGCTATTATAAAATTATTTTTTTCTGTAAATTATATGCCTATTTGGCAACTTGATTGCCCTAATATATGCCTATAGGCTGTGTTTAGTGTATTCGGAGTTAATTGAGTAGGCCTATTTCTGAAACTTTATGTTCAGCGTCCTTCTTTTTGTATAACATTCGACCACATGTTACCGGAGTATTAACGACTAGATTTAACGTGTCAGTTAACTGGCACTGAAATATAAATAGAATCATTAGTATGTCGTGTTGGCCACCTTTTAAATTTTCTGGTCATGGTGGTCTATATATATATTGGGCATCTCACAGAAAGTAGATTTAATGATGTACTCTGCACTGAGAGAAAGGTTTGTTCCAGTCAACAAAATATTTGTTTGTATAGAGCAAAAATTGCATTTATTGCACCAAAAAAATATTTTGTTTTGTAAACAAAACTTGAAAAGCAACAAAATTAATGTTGTTCATCTAACAAAATACGTGCTTCAATAAACAAAACCTGTGTTGGACCAAAATAAATTAGACTGTAAACAAAATATTTAGTTGAACTAACCGTATATATTTGTTTGGCCACCCATTTGACTACCTTCGTCTGAATATACAGCTCAAACGTTTGTTTGCATTTGTTTGTGGCAATTAGGATAGTATAGTCTATTCACGGTAAAATGAGCATTTTTTTGAAGCCCTCTCATTTGGAATAATAGTCAACATATAAATTTTATTGTAACTTTCGAGTCCGGTGAAATGTATACACTGTGTTTATTACTTACACGGCAACGTTTATTTAAAAAAAAAAGTTGACGGAAAAAAGTAACTAGGGCTTTAAAAGTGCTCACTTTACCGTGGACATCTTATAACAGTGTTTGTTAGTGAATTAATTGATGCTTAATAACTGTATAGGTAAACATCCTAATGAAACAAGTTCAACGGGGAACTGAAACGCAAAGCTTGACATATTTATGTATGCACGTTGTCCAGTATTTGAAATGTATATATTTAAAAACATTCCAATTTCATGAGTGGTCATTTTAGCTGAGGTTGCTAAGGCTTAGCGCTCGGGCACAGAGGATCTAGGTTCGAGTCTCAGTTGGGATGCCAACTTTATTTTCGTAAAAACAGAAATTATTTAATATACGCAGCACCAAATAAATCTTTAGTTGCATCAACCAAATCTTAGTTTAGGGCCACCAAATAAGAACAAAAAAAATTCATTTCAATAACAAAATATTTTATTGACCCTATACAAAAATTTTATATCGTTGCGCCAAATAAATCTTGTTTGATTCAACAAAACCTTTTATTCAGTGTGGATTCAGCCGAGAAAAAGGCATTCGATAAGGGAAGTCCCTTACTTGATGGAAGATATCATTCGTTGTTGAGATCACGTACATTCCGTAATCACATAAACACTTGCTACCAATAACATAAAACAAACACGTTTTTATTGGCCCCAACATATGGCAGAGATCTACACCGATACTAGTACAGTTACAAACAAATGTTTAATTAGTTGCGACTCCTAAAATTACATTTTTACATGCTTGGTAGACTTAAATATTAAATTTTAATAAGACACTATGGTACATGACTGTTCACTTCTTGTAGATAATATTATCGTAACTCTACCGGTGCGTAAATATGTACAGTTACAGTCGGAGATTACAGTATTTCTTAAAGGTTGGTACGAAAAAGTGATCAGTTAATCACGAAGAGCCCATAAAGAACTGTTAAGCAGCTGTTAGCTTAATAATGGTTACAGTGCACGATTGTTAGTGTTGTACCTTGCGTAACCTCAAGCAAAGTCATGGCGCTGATACTGCAGCTAAGCGACCTTAGTGGTCAAGGTTGCTAACACCTCACCTTCGGAGCAGAGATTCCGAGTTCTAATACCGTATAAGCCATAGAAGAACGTGATGTTTTTAAAAATAATTCTAAAATATGTTAACATGTAAGCCATCAGCAGTTAGCTTTCCGGTATAATAGCGGGAACGTTAGAAGTACCTGGTGCTGGTAACATACTAAAATCACGTCTTNTCCGGTATAATAGCGGGAACGTTAGAAGTACCTGGTGCTGGTAACATACTAAAATCACGTCTTTTGATAGTTTTAATCCACTAAAGAAGTAAAATGACAAAGGTTACTCAGTTATGGATCTGAGAAGGAAATTTTTATCATACATGTCAGGTACTCAACCCCACTGACAATATAAACTGGAACCTGACTCCTATGCCAAATACCTATTTGTACTAAAATACCTTTTCTTTAATACAAATTAAAAATATATTGTAACATCGTTGTATAGCATCTTTCGGCCCACTGATTTACATAACATTAACCTGATGTTTTGTAAAATTCACGTGGTTAAGAAAAAATTCCAAGTTTCAATTTCGAGCTCAAAAAACTTATGCACAAAATTCTGTATTCAAAACTGAAAAATTTTCAAAACTATCAAACATTTTAAACATATTTAGCTAAACACGTGGACCTTAACTAACTGTTACGAAAATTGTGAGGCGATTACTGAAACAAAATTAGACCGAAGATACAACACGACTTCATAGCCCAAAGTATTCGGTGAGGAAGTTAAAGTTTTGAAATGATTTTAGGTAAAAATTCTGAAAATTACATGAGGTAAAACAAAAAATTCCTGACAATGATTTTATGGCAGGTTTTATATGTGTAATTGGTTGTTTAACAATGTCATTCTCCTTCGTTAGAAATATATGGGATGCTATGTTTTTATTCTGTAAAATTGGTAATTGTGGGCTACAATCGATTTGTTTCGACGGATTATCAATAGCCATGTTCAAATTAAAGTTTGAACTTTCAGGCCATTGCGTTGTTCTTGTTCAAACAGATACGTTTTTAATGGATGTAATATTACGTCTGGCACATATGCAATTTGTAAGTCTTAAATGCAATTAAAAGGTGACACATCTTACGTTACCAATGGAAGAAGGTGCTACTATTCACAAACTATACTACAATTGTTCCAGTACCACTCAATTTCATAGAATTTCGAG
Source organism: Clitarchus hookeri (assembly GCA_002778355.1). Lineage (NCBI taxonomy): Eukaryota > Metazoa > Arthropoda > Insecta > Phasmatodea > Phasmatidae > Clitarchus > Clitarchus hookeri. The sequence goes on from NQII01002058.1 coordinate 238,466, forward strand.
TAAAATCATTTAAAATCCTCTTATTTTAATAGCGTTTACCTACCCAAGTAATCATTTAAGAAAAAGAGTTGGGTTGTTTTTTGTATGAGTTGTATATGTGGACCAGGAACATTATGAATATTGAAAATTTACCAGTCAACGAATTTGACGAAGGAATTGCAAAAATTAATAAAGCAATACCTTATTAAGATGTATCGACCCTGAATTTCCTTGCTGAAAAGAAAATCCATTGGCGTGTTTCCGACGCGAAAACATGGACAATTTAAGGCTATATGTTAGTTACCCAGTCATCCCGTCAATAAACACACTTTTTTTTCCTGGCCTCGTGTATTGTAGTTTGGAAATAGTATACGGCAATCAAGTAATGGAGGGGACAAGTGTCGTTAACACCGTTGTTTGCGGAAGGCGTGACGGGAAGGCGCCTGAGGTCTCTGCTGTAAAAATAGCCACAAGGTCGAAAGCAGACTACGCAATCTCTAAAAATCTACCGGCAGCTGCTGTATTGCAGAGACGTCACAAAATAAAATAAACTCATTCTAAATTGCCACTGCGAAGATTTTATTGCTTTTGAAGTTAAAATACCTACAGCCTTCTCAAGAGCTTTAAAAGTGTTGTTGATAAACGATAGACCAGGTAAGAAAGAATCATTTTTTTTGTGTACGTGCAATGTGGCTTAATTTGAAGTTATTTGGGGCAAGGCAATATTTAATTAATTTAGGTATATAGAGGCTTCAGAATTGCANCTGCTGTATTGCAGAGACGTCACAAAATAAAATAAACTCATTCTAAATTGCCACTGCGAAGATTTTATTGCTTTTCAAGTTAAAATACCTACAGCCTTCTCAAGAGCTTTAAAAGTGTTGTTAATAAACAATAGACCAGGTAAGAAAGAATCATTTTTTTTGTGTACGTGCCATGTGGCTTAATTTGAAGTTATTTGGGGCAAGGCAATATTTAATTAATTTAGGTATATAGAGGCTTCAGAATTGCANATGTGGCTTAATTTGAAGTTATTTGGGGCAAGGCAATATTTAATTAATTTAGGTATATAGAGGCTTCAGAATTGCAAGCCGTCACTGCGACTGGCAGGCAATGTACGTATGTGCTTCAACATCCGTATGGAAACTACGTGTGAAATCCAACCCTGGAGCAGTCTGCCGGGACTTAATCTACGATATCCCGGATTGGAATTAGGCATGCTACTGCATGACCAAGCTGGTTCGGTTACTAAAACAGCTAGGACAACAAAGAATACCGTCTTTTCACGGTTTCTTCACACTTTTGAATCAAACCTTTGGAAAATTACCCCATATATTACGTATTTAGTTAGTTCCTAAATATGTCATCTATCACAAACGTTTTATAATTATCTTAACATAAAAGTTCTTTATTCTTAGGTTAAATGAACATTTAATTACNTCATCTATCACAAACGTTTTATAATTATCTTAACATAAAAGTTCTTTATTCTTAGGTTAAATGAACATTTAATTACATTTTATGTATATAATATAATATTTAGTTAATAATTAATATGAATAAAACAGGGAGAAAATAGGCATGTTGGCAATGCCTAGTAAGAAATGGTTCTCATGCAAAATACTATTACATAGAATGTGCACTAATGCTGTACGCTGTCCCTTTGGTGTAATTTTCTAGACTGGGTTAAACTTTGTTTGCATGAGGCGGAGGAATATTCTGGGCGNTCATCTATCACAAACGTTTTATAATTATCTTAACATAAAAGTTCTTTATTCTTAGGTTAAATGAACATTTAATTATATTTTATGTATATAATATAATATTTAGTTAATAATTAATATGAATAAAACAGGGAGAAAATAGGCATGTTGGCAATGCCTAGTAAGAAATGGTTCTCATGCAAAATATTATTACATAGAATGTCCCCTAATGCGGTACGCTGTCCCTTTGGAGTAATTTTCTAGACTGGGTTAAACTTTGTTTGCATGAGGCGGAGGAATATTCTGGGCGNGTACGCTGTCCCTTTGGAGTAATTTTCTAGACTGGGTTAAACTTTGTTTGCATGAGGCGGAGGAATATTCTGGGCGACCTTGAGCAGGACTCAAGTAGGAAGTAACCGTGAACGGACTATAGCAGGCGAGTTAGTTAAGTTCTTAAGAAAGCAAATATTAAAATTAATTCCAAACGTTTTAAACAACGTTTAAAACAGTATCTGTTGCAAATACTATGTACAAACATGCTTACACGCTTTGCTACAGTAACACATATTTATAGGTTTGTAGCAACCGTTTTTTGTCTTGAACAAAAATTTTGAGGAATGCAATCGAAAATTTAAGCAATAAATACCTNAGGTTTGTAGCAACCGTTTTTTGTCTTGAACAAAAATTTTGAGGAATGCAATCGAAAATTTAAGCAATAAATACCTTGTGAAGCTATATAAAAATACATAAAATTATTCACGTAGTTCTGTGGTTAGAAAACAGTGTAAAATTTTCAGCATACCATTCATGTGTGCCCCATGGTGACTCCTTCAATGCAAATGCAGTACGAGCAATCTCTTAAGCACCATGGCCACCAAAATATTCGTTATTTTCTGTTTGTACGAAATACTGTTCAACTTATAGATATTTCTTACAAATACTATTTTATCTCATAACGAATTTAGACAGCTTAATTTTTACACAATGACGTGGCAAAATTACATTTTTAGTGTTTTCGGATTTACAAGTATTTAAATTTAACTCACTCTCTCCAAAATGACAACTCACACTGAATTAAGACACGAGTTACTTAAAAAAATCTCTTAAATCACGCTGTCGAATGTTTTCACATTTTTAAAAAATTTCCTAAAATGAGAAAATTTTGCTTATTTTATTACTTTCTAGCAATCTATTAATTTTTGTAAAGTAAGTTTTGCTAAGCATACCTTAAAATGAATTAAAGACATAGCAGTCACCCTTAAAACATTTTCTGTTAAATTTCTTTTTTTAAATTCTTTGTTCATCCTAGAAACACTGAAATTATGATTTTGACACGCCATCACGTAAAAACTGTGCGATCTAAAAAATTTCTATTCAAATCGAATAAGTGGAGAGATTTGGGCGGCTCTTATCATAGAGGTCTTAGAGAAACGATGAGGGTGAAGTGCGGTGAGTATGGAGTAGCGCCGAAAAACAATGGCGGGGGAAACCGGACGCCCTCGAGAAAACCTGCCGACCAGTGACATCGTCCAGCACGATTCCCACCTGCGAAAATCCGAGTACGACCCCACTAGGAATTCAACCTGGTTCGCCTAGGTGGAAGCCAAATATTACACCACCGCGGTCCTTTTTTAATCGAGGAAAGAGAACTTACGAGTAATGTCTACAAGTTGAACGGTATTTCATATTTTTTTCGTGATCAAAAACCCAAACCAAAACGGAAGACACTAAGGCCGCTTTTAGCAAAACTTATTGTTTTGCATCGTTGCTAGCCACAAACTGCGTCTGTGTAAACTAACTGATTAAGAAAAAGAACTAATTTGATTTATACTGTTTAATTGTCGCAATCTATGGCTACTGTAAAACAATTTTTTTTATCAACTAGATGAATTTAATAATACTAAAAATTGTTACGGGAAACAATAAAGCGATATAATAACAACATGTTAATTATATTGCTCTCAAGATTGACTTATTTCAAACCTGAACGAGTGAAACACAAATAACGGGATTACATACTACTTGTAAAAAAAAAACAACGCACTCTACGTAATTCCGTTTCCCAAAAGTTGCCATATTTGCTCTCCAGACACGAGCAGGTTAGTTTATTGTGTAAGCTATTCTCTGATTAACATTCAATAATAAATTTCGGAGCATTAATCTATCCAATAAAAAAATCGCAAACATAATCTGACGATATTCAGATTATCCAGATATATTTACAACATGAAATATTGTATCATCTATAGGAGCTATTATTTCAACAATAAGAATGATAATATTTATTATAATCTTATGGGGAAGAATATTATCAATACGACAAACTATCTTTAGATCACATATAACAAGATCACTAGAATGAAGACATAATTTACCAACAGATGGCAGTGTACGCACTGAGCGCGCAGTAAAGTCGAAGTTTCTGTGAGAGATAAGTTTTTTTTTTCTGCAGAGCGGGACGTGTGCGGGAGACGGGACGAGGGGTTGTCTCCACGCACGTAAGGCGGAGGAAAGTGGGCTAACGCGGCGTAATTGTCGGGTAATTAAGGCGCGTACGTGCCTTACCGCGGCGCGCCGTGCCGGGATCCCCAGCTGACCACCATTCCGCGAAAACTGGGTCGCGGAAATCGCTCCAAATTAATTTCGCTCGCTTCGCCACGGGTAAGAATAAGGACACAGCGCAGGTAGGGAAGACCAAATGGGGCTGTACGCTTTAAAAACTGAATATGCTATTTCAATTATTGAAAATTCAGTTATAGCCCATTCGTTCATGGTTACTTCCAAATTTTACAAAGCCCTGCTTAAGTTTTACTTGCGGTATATTCCCCCGATTCATGAAAACAACGTTTAACCGAGTCTAGAAAATTACACCAAAAGAACAGCGCACCGCATTCGTGCGAACTCAATTTAATAGTATTTTGCATAAGAACCATTTCTTACTAGTCATTACCAACACGCCTATTTTCACTCTATTTTTATTTATATTAATTATAAATGATATATTATAATTTATATGTAGAATATAAGTAACAGAAAATAAAATACTTCAATGTAAACACAAGTATAAAACGGTTGTGATGCACGACATCAACCAAACACGTCATACATGGGGTAATTTTTCAAAGGTTTGATTCAGAAAGTGCGAATAAACCGCGAATATACTGTAGTAAGCTTGCTCCTGAGTGCCGAGTTAGTGGAACGCTCTAGGGACAGCGCTTAGTGACGTTACACAAATATAGATTATAGTTGGCCCGCAAAGCAAGGCGGCACAGTCGTGGGCCTAACACTCCGTAGGACGCAGGTTCACTTCGTGGTTTGGCCATCCTGATTTCAAATCTCCATGATTTTACGAAATCTCTCTAGACGAATGCTGGGATGGTTCTTTTACTGCAGTCCATGCATGTTTTATACACCGTTTCTGCTTTTCTGACGAAATCGTTTCGTCTCTTAAAGGACCCTGCTGTTGACGATACGATACGTCCTCCGTACATATCACTGTTAAGGAGTTCTTTAGTGTTGCACATGAAACTCATTGTAAGCAGCTGTCTATTATAATTTTAAAAAAATGGGTGCGTGTACTTATGTACCCGCGTTAGAAGTTATACTTCTTTGGCGTGACTAAAATAAAATTTTATTACGTATGCAAATAATGTATGTAATTAGGAAAACGATAACATGACCAACGAAAGACACGCGCCGAAATAAGTATGACTTCGAAAACCTAAGTGTGAGAAATAATACTCTTAAGTTATGTTACTAGGCAAATATAACAATTTGTATTTCAGTGTTGGGTCATACTCCTACCATGTTCACTGTCTAATTTCGTTACACTGTGCGCGCGCCACTTCCGTTGCACACTAAACTTTTACCCTCAACGCGCCAAAAAAAGCATAACTTCAAAAATTGAAAATTTTAAGGTAAACTTTTTTCCAGGACAGAAATAATAGTCGATATTTTGTTGGCCATTCATAATTTTGGTTATNAAAATTTTAAGGTAAACTTTTTTCCAGGACAGAAATAATAGTCGATATTTTGTTGGCCATTCATAATTTTGGTTATTGAAATACAAATGTAGTCATTGAAAAGTTTCAAAATCAGCAAACATTGCTGTGGGTACCCCCAGTTCACGATATTTATTCTTCTATGAAACAGTGTTTCAAACTATGGCGACAATGCCGTATCCAACAAGCCTTGGTTATTGTGAAAATAAGTGGGTTGCGTACAGTTCTGCAATTTATACCACTTCAAGTTTTAAAGTTTACTGACTTGTGTGATTCTCGCAATGGTTTCATAACACGCTATTTGTGATTTTGTCTATTGATTGCTATTTAGCGCGCCCACGAAGACAGTAACTTCAAAATAAAAAAAAATTCAACTGCACACACAGCTGAATCTTGTAGAGTGGAGCGTGGACAGGTTTGGGCGGCTCCTTAACGAGATTTTGAAGAGCCAACGAGGATGAAGCGAGGTGGATATGGAGCAGCGCCGGAATGCAAGANTACTTATGTACGCGCGTTAGAAGTTATACTTCTTTGGCGTGACTAAAATAAAATTTTATTACGTATGCAAATAATGTATGTAATTAGGAAAACGATAACATAACCAACGAAAGACACGCGCCAAAATAAGTATGACTTCGAAAACCTAAGCGTGAGAAATAATACTCTTAAGTTATGTTACTAGGCAAATATAACAATTTGTATTTCAGTGTTGGGTCATACTCCTACCATGTTCACTGTCTAATTTCGTTACACTGTGCGCGCGCCACTTCCGTTGCACACAAAACTTTTACCCTCAACGCGCCAAAAGAAGCATAACTTCAAAAATTAAAAATTTTAAGGTAAACTTTTTTCCAGGACAGAAATAATAGTCGATATTTTGTTGGCCATTCATAATTTTGGTTATTGAAATACAAATGTAGTCATTGAAAAGTTTCAAAATCAGCAAACATTGCTGTGGGTAGCCCCCAGTTCACGATATTTATTCTTCTATGAAACAGTGTTTCAAACTATGGCGACAATGCCGTATCCAACAAGCCTTGGTTATTGTGAAAATAAGTGGGTTGCGTACAGTTCTGCAATTTATACCACTTCAAGTTTTAAAGTTTACTGACTTGTGTGATTCTCGCAATGGTTTCATAACACGCTATTTGTGATTTTGTCTATTGATTGCTATTTAGCGCGCCCACGAAGACAGTAACTTCAAAATAAAAAAAAATTCAACTGCACACACAGCTGAATCTTGTAGAGTGGAGCGTGGACAGGTTTGGGCGGCTCCTTAACGAGATTTTGAAGAGCCAACGAGGATGAAGCGAGGTGGATATGGAGCAGCGCCGGAATGCAAGGGTGGGGGGAAACGGGAGATCCCCGAGAAAACTCGCCGGCCAGCGGCATCGTCCTACAGCGGCATCGTTCGACACGATTGCCACGTGTGAAAATACGGCAGTGACACCGCTGACAATCGAACCCGGTNTCCTACAGCGGCATCGTTCGACACGATTGCCACGTGTGAAAATACGGCAGTGACACCGCTGACAATCGAACCCGGTTCGCCTTGGCGGGAGGGGAGCTCTCTAGTCGCCGCGCCAAAGCGATCGCTGAATCTTGCATACTGCAGCTGAAAGGTTTTGAGTGGGGTTCCCTGCCTATCAGGCCGGTAGCCGCGAACTTCAAATGAGGAATCAATGTTAAACGAAATTCCTTCTCATTGCGTCAATTTTAAAGATAACTATTTCAAACAAAAAACATTTCGACGCTACTTTCCCAGAAAATATTGCTACATAAAATTATTTTTGTAAAAAAATTATTTATTCTTTTTTGTTTTGTTTTACATAATTTTTTAGAAAATAATATATTAAACAGAACATTCGTCACGATGTCTTAAAGTAGAAACATTCATTAAGAAATTGCACGTATAATAATTCTTGTTTGAGATAGTTATCTTTAAAATTGACGCAATGAGAAGGAATTTCGTTTAACNAAATTGCACGTATAATAATTCTTGTTTGAGATAGTTATCTTTAAAATTGACGCAATGAGAAGGAATTTCGTTTAAAATTGATTCCCCATTTGAAGTTCGCAGCTGCCGGCTTGATAGGCAGGGCCGTTAACAAGGAGGTCTAGGTGAGGCAAACTATCTCAGGGACTTCAATTTACGAGGTCGCTACAATTCACAAACTCAGTGGAATAAGGAAGTCTTGAATATGCACGAATTGTACCCGGCTTTTATAATCGCACATAAGAACTTTATGCTATCAGAGAAGATTTCGGATCAGAGGGGTGTCCCCAGTGTGGTTCTAAGTCCAGTGAAAATGTCCAAAAAAAATTAAGACATCGACACACTCTGATATTTGTATTTTGCAAAAGTAAGGGCGAGGGAAGTGGAAGTACCACGAGAAAACCCGCTGGCCAACGGCAACGTCCGCCACGTTTACCATAATATGCGAAAATCCGGGTGACCCAGCCGAGAATCGATCCCGACTTACCTTGGTGGGATGCGGGTATTCTGACTACCGCGGCACCAACAATAATGATGGACAATATACAATACTGATAGAAGGCTGCTCACGGTAAGATTAGCCTAGGAAAACTAGGAAAAAAATCACTGCCCTTAACTATGTACAATGCACAGCGGCATGCAGGCCCCCAGTTAAGTAGGCAGCGAGTAAATAAAAAATAGTTCTAACACTGGACGTTGTTTCGCGAGTATAATGTTAAAATTCTTTAATATCATGCTTTCACTTGGATGGCGCATGAATAAAGTGAGTTGGTCGATGACAATGCTAATATTACATATGGCTGAAGGATACCAAATTGAAAGTTAAAGGAGGTCCTTAGCATAGCTTTTAAAAGTGCCCAATTAAATGTCAACACCTACACTTTTATGCACACAAGCTGTATGGACATTATATAAAACGGTAAAGCAATAGAGAAGGCTGGTTTAAGGAACTAAATCTTTCTTTGGGCGAAAATGGGCCGTAAAGCTTTATGTGGACGGCAACTCTCCAGACCAGTCGGTCGGAATTGAACCAACGACCTTCCGAATACTAATCAAAAACGCTACTTCGCAAAAAAAAAAAAACACTTTTGGAATTATATTTTCCTTTTCTGTGCTAAATAATATTATTTTCTGCTTGTTATTATTTGAAAATTAACTCTCCAAGTAAGTCAAGCTGAATCGATTCTTGAGGCATTAGCAAGTTTTACGGCAGATTTATATTCCAAAACTTTTGATAACAAGGTTTGTGATGTTAGTACCATACAAATAATATTGGAGTTAATTAATAAAACACTATTTGTATATGGCAGTATGACACAAATATGTCTTCAGCTTGTCTTCACCTTAACATTCTATCTATAATTAGGTACGTATATAATTAGCGTGACTTATTGTGGTCAGTGCGCCAGCATATAAGTCTAGCTGCATGTACCACAGCGAGTGAATGATACCTGTGCATGGGGAATTTCGCCCTTGCCAAAAATTAACTGGGCTCGCGCTGATACCAATCATCTCACTACTAATCATATCAGCCAGACCGGAACTGTTACCACAAAAGATAACTAAGGTAGCAAGTGGTACGTGGTAATAATGAAGAATACTGCTAATTATTTTTTGCAAGTGGGTCGTGAGAATGGGCCTTAATGAGCAATGTTGACGCTTTGCGTGCATCTGTAGCGATATCGTTACGTGCCAACTATCTCGAGGTGTTCCTTATTGCTTAGAAGAAGCNGTACGTATATAATTAGCGTGACTTATTGTGGTCAGTGCGCCAGCATATAAGTCTAGCTGCATGTACCACAGCGAGTGAATGATACCTGTGCATGGGGAATTTCGCCCTTGCCAAAAATTAACTGGGCTCGCGCTGATACCAATCATCTCACTACTAATCATATCAGCCAGACCGGAACTGTTACCACAAAAGATAACTAAGGTAGCAAGTGGTACGTGGTAATAATGAAGAATACTGCTAATTATTTTTTGCAAGTGGGTCGTGAGAATGGGCCTTAATGAGCAATGTTGACGCTTTGCGTGCATCTGTAGCGATATCGTTACGTGCCAACTATCTCGAGGTGTTCCTTATTGCTTAGAAGAAGCACGAAACCGATTCCCTCGTTCGTCTCCTCTTCGCCTTTTGTTCGGTGCTTCTAGGCTCCGTTCTCACCAGAAATTACAGCTATGGGTAACCTTGAGGACGGGTCTTTGGGTCGAGGCGAGAGGGTGAACTTGGGACTAATGAGGACACCAGGTAAAGACTGCCGGGTAGTAAACGGCGGTAGTTTCACACGTCTACCCGTATTTCCTACAAAACTTTAATTTTAATGTAAATTTTAAAATAAAACTCTTAGAAAAATTACGCAGTAGCGAAGAGGCGCGAAGAAAAAATTGTTACCTAAAATAAAAATTAAAACTGTAATTGACGATAACAACACAAAAATTAATCGTAAAGGAAACTGCAGGAAATTTTGTGCTAATTTCTCCGCGTACGTATTACGTACGGTATTAGTGCACTAATAGTATGAATGTTTGTTAAAGGACAACAATTGTGGCAAACTATGCTTTACTCGAACTTTCTTACCATAAATGTGAATTTGATTGGGCGAGGCAAGTATACAGGTGGTACAGTGGAGAGTGAGACTGACGGGCGGGACTATTGAACTGGACGCGTGAGTGCAAGACATTTGAAATTATGGCACTATATATATTGAATATGTGTAAAAAGGGAGTGTGAATTAAGTCACTGTAACCAATCCAGAGACATCGATAAGGACTTAAATTAGAATTGAGATAGACACTAAATATTGCGCTCCCCGAGAATAACAAGAGCAACAGTTTAGATAAATAGTTAAATATAGTAAATGATAACTATGAGAATAAATTAAAAAATCAAATTTAGTACTTTTATTTTTATTGAGACCTCCGACTCTTACGAACTTGGATACGCCCCTCTGGCGGCTTGTAACAATACCTTTGCTAGCAGGGTAGCATTAAAAACATTTTCTAGGGGGAAGAGAGGACCATTATACAAACAATATTAATTGACCAGGTCACTACGTTTACTACTGAGTTCCTTTGAATGAGAATAACTAAAATGTCTAAATTGATTTATTAAATTGAAGATGTCGTACGTTTAAAATTTTCACAGTGGGATTTTGGGTAGGACTGGAGCGCCACAGCAACCTCCGAGATACGATCTTGTATGTCAAGTTAGTGTATTTTTGGCTTCAAAGCTGCAACCAGTTTAATCTATAAATATAAAGCGAATGCGAATGAAAAAAAAAGCGGATGAGAGAAAATGACAGAAAATAAATCAATAGCTGTTGTTTACCATACGTGAGTGAGCGTAGTTAATAACTTCCCGACAAAGGATTCTTGATGGGAAAACTAAACAAATAGATCCACGGGCGAAAGTGCTTTTCGTTAGATGAGCTTATTTTTCACACTGAAAGAAAATAAAGAAATCATAGTAACTATCAATCCACTCCAATTAAAATCTGCATGTGGCATTTGACTATAATATAATTAAGTCTTATAGACAAGCCATCACCTTCTACGATTGAAGTAAATAATAAAGGGAGCATATCCAGAATTAACAAAAATAGCCAGGATATTTATGTAGTTCTTTCAAAAGAAAAAAATACAGGCAAATTCAGAAACAGGAAATTCCAAAGAATAATAAAATATCCTACAAACTACTGTCGAATTTTTCCCCTCCACACTTAAAGTGTAATTCTCCCGCGTCAAATATAATTACTTTGGAATTTCCCATACTTACAAAACTTTTACATATTTCGATTGTGAAAAATGTTTTGCAGGATTGTTTTTCTTGGTTTCAGTTTCTTCTCTTACATATATGTCCTAGAAGACGATGAACGAATTTTGTTGAATATATGTTTCATATGCACTTCGAGTGCAACAAACGCAGTTTTATTTTGCTGTTAAAAACGGCTGTTTCGATTTTGAATTTAATTATATTATCATTATGTATTTCGTATATGGTCTACCGTCGTAGAAAGTATTTTACTGGTTATGTAAATTTCAAATTAAAAGTAAATTTTTACTTTCCATTTCTTAAAGAGGATATAATGGACTTGTAGACGTTACAGATGTCACATGAAGCCAAGAAAGACAAAAGTAGTCTGTATCTGACCCACGTCTTTGCTGCCGTCGGTAATGGTAAACCATTACACAATCATTGTGCCAATAATCATAATGAATTCAGCGAAAGACTGTTGTAATACTAATATATGTGTAAATTATTTTTATTTGCAATAGAAATAGCAACGACTATAAAAAAATCCTTTTTTGAACTTTGATACATTAGAAGCATAGCTTTACTATTACTGAAAGACTTACTCGCTTTATTTATTAGTGTTGTCACTGCAATTTTGAGAGACAGCGATTATTACAAAGGTGCTGCACAATTTACTCTTGAGTAATCACACTTATATCCGAGGCGAAAGGAAGAATGTGCGAATCAGTGAAGAAGTGGAGAGAGATAGGCCGATAGCTACATTTGTACTAGCGACCTTGAAGAGACATCTGCAGGAAGAAGCAGAGAAACTTGCGGTCCACTACAGCAAAAACAACATTCTCTGCTGGGACAAAGAGCAGGTGGGCAAGCAATATGTCTAAATATTTCACTGAAATTGTAATGTTCAAACAGGTGGTCAGTAAAAATTGGTTTAATTTTTTTTTAACATATCCGAACACATATTTGCATCATGAAACTGGCCTTTAAAAGGCTTGTTCTATTTTGT